>BMAO01010765.1:0-16738 GCA_019973975.1 Trichonephila clavata
ATAGAATGATACTTTGGAATTATTTCTTAAATAGTTTTGAAAATAAAATTAAAACAAAGTACATTAAAGTTATGAGATAAAGAAATTATATTTAAAAATATTTTTCATCATTCATGATATTTAAAGAAAACCAACACAATTTTTGATATATCATTTTTCAATCAGTATTGCTTTCTTCGCTTAATATTTAGGACATATTTACGATTAAAATATAATTTAGTCGTAAAAAAACTAATTGCAGGAGCTAGTATAAAATGTACAAATATTATCCGTATGATACCTATGGAAAAATAATATATTTTTTAATGCTTACATGAATTTTGAATTTAAGATTGTTGTCTTAAGACTGCGACAACTTTTTTAAAAAAAACAGACTAGAGATATGGGGATTTTTTGTGGTCTTTAGATTTGTTTTAGTACATTTTAAGAAAAATATACTAAAATTAAGAAGAGAAAAAGAAATTATTAATACTAAAATGGGAAAAAATCAGTAAAAATTTACCAAAAAAAAAAAAAAAAAACATAAAGGGGGCCCATTCTGTACCAAAAGTTTATGAACAAATTTTTAATTTTTCAATTCTGATGTGTGCAATGCTATCCATTTTTGAAATAACTTTCAGGTTAAGAGATATTTTAATTTTTATAGAGAATGAATTTAGTTTTTATATGAAATTTGCTTAAAATAACAGTGATTATATTAAATATAAGGGACTGTAATAAAACAGTGATTGACAAATCTGGAGGTTAAAATACTTCAACAATTATGCAAAACATACACAAAAAATATCAGTCAATTATTTTCAAAACATTTTTAGCAATCGCTATCCCCGTTTGAGCCTTTAAAAAAAAACACATTTCGAGTAAAAACGCGTTTTTGAGTATGACATCTTGCTTAAAGTAATGGCATCTGCTTTTACCGAAACTCTTGTAATTATTTTTCTAGGGACGGAAACTAATAAACTTAGTATTTTTTTAAATAAAGCTAATAATATGGCCTATAAAATAATATCATAAAAAAAATTGCCAATCTTTGACAAAATTCACAATTTTAGGGTAGTCGGATACCTTAAACATAATAGTATGCGTGAGGATTAGTGAATATTTAAAACCTTCCAATCAATTTCGGTTTAACTTGAATGAATATGTTATACTGTATGATATGAAAGGCATATTAATTATAATATGAATGCATTGAAATTAATACAGCTATAGCAATTCAGATTCTTTTAATGAAGGAGGGAAAAATATACTTTTTTATTTTTTTTATTTTATGATATTAATCAAGGTAAAAAAAAAGACAATAATATTTACAGATAAAAACAATTAATGCTAAGTTAAAGAAATATAAAGCATATATTTCACATAAATTGAATGTGGTTATTAATACACTGATTAAGTTTTTAATGTAATCAAAAATAACTTATCAAATTATGTTAAATTTAAACACAATATACATTCTACATTTAAAAGAAATTTGGCAAGTTTTAGTTAAAGCCAATCTGGTTATGAACAAAAGTTCGCAAAGTTAATCAAGTTTCATTAAAAAATATATTCCATAGTGACATAAATTTCTTTATAATAATTATATTTACTCACATAACATCTTTTTATTATAGTTTCATTTTCAGAGTGTCATCATAAATCCAAAACGAATAATCTATCAAAAAGAAGAAGAAAAAAAAATGAAACACAGCCAAGTGTAAAAATCACTTTATTAGCGTTAACCATCTAATAATTATTCGAAATTAGAACAAGCACTTTGACATCGCTGGCAGGAATAATTACGTACATTTTTCTCCTATTCATGACAAATTGTAGCAAACACGAATGATAAAACAACTATTAGGTCGAACTAATTGCTGTTTCGATGGAGGTTTTCTACCCTTTAATTACGCACGGAGAATTAAAAAATGATATCAATTGGTGATAAATTCGACCTCGAGAGTACTAGATGCGATAAATCATATTCAAATTAGGAATTAAAGCTATATTAAATGTTTTTCTCACGTTTTTCATGGTCATTTTTTAATGTTGCACATTATTTGGTGTACATTGGAGTGTATTCGAGTCGAAGTAGCTTTTATCACGTTTACTAAAGTGTTGTTGATGAAATTATGCAGAATCTCAATCCCTATACCGACAACCAGGTGATAGTCAAATAGAGATAAGTAATAACAGTATTATAAGTCGCGTATTTAGTTCAGTGACCATAGAATATTAATACTAATTTTTACACTTTTTAACACCCTTTAATAAGCTTCATTTGTATGTAACGGAATCTTTGAACTCAATTTTTACCCACTTTAAAAGGTCAGATTTATTAGAAATTTTTCTCACTTGTCCAGGACTGTTGACAATACAATAATTTCCTAATTTTGTTCCATTGTCCTGATCAGGATTAACGATTTCCCATTTTCAGATCCCATCCCGCATCTGGCGACTCATTTCAGATATCCTTTCCAGATTTGGGACTAAAAGATTACGTTACAACTTAGTTCGATTAACTATAAAGGTTGTTTTTTTTAGTTTTTTAAAATTATAATTTATTTTAAGGTAATTTTTGACTGCTACAAAATATTGGGATACTTGGGAAGTATAACATTTAAGAATCAATTTTTCTTTGTCATTGTTATAATTCTCGTGTTTCTGTGAAGTAAGAAGTTAGTATTTAATTAATTGTCATTGTTAATCAAAGTCCTAAACAGTTTTGCTGATTCTGAAAAGAAAAAGATAAATATGATGTAACGATGCAAAATTTCAAATTATTGTATCGAAAAAGGTATATTTCATTAAGTATTTTCAGATACGTTCACTCTGAGATTATTAACAGTTAATTAAAAATAATATATTTGGCTAAATAATACATAAACTATTTGTATGTATTGATAAATTATATAAATTAAATTTACAATTCAAAACGTACAATTCATGTTTTGGCTATTAGGCTTTTATGAACATTCTAGTACAACATTGTGCCTCTGTAATGCGAGTTTCATGTCACTTAGATGCAGCACAATCTGTAAAGTTGCTTAAGTTTTGCACACTATTGTTTTTTCGTGCATATTAAATATTGATTATTATTTCTAGTATTACATAACATACAGAAAAATGGGTTAATTTAAATCTTTATAATTCTGTAACTTAAATATTCTTTTGTTTAACAATGTAATGAAATTGTTAAATATTCATTGCAGATAGTATATCATGCATGGAGTTTGAATTACAATTACTATGTAATAGTATTCATTTTGAAACTTTTTACATGCTCAAAAGATTTTAGGGATAGAAATACTTCTTTAGTATAAGGTGATACATTTATTACATCACATGATTATCTCTTTATTATTTATTAAATATTCTTTATTTGTACATACCAATTTTGATATTTTATTGATATATTTTAATTTTATTTGATAAATCAGACATGTGGAATAAATTTCAGTTTAGTTTACATCTATTGAATTTTAAAATTTATTACTAATACATTATTAAAGATGTTTATTTATCAACATTTTTGTCTTCGTAACTTGAACTAAATATAAAGTAGAATTTCTAATTAATGGAACTTTTATCGACAAGAAAAAAAAATCGATACATATTTTATTCTGATTTAATTTATATCTACTAGAATAGAATTTTATTTTCACTTAAAAAGTCTCGAGTTTTTAAGTTCTAATTTTATTACGCTTTATATTTGTAACAAATTAATTTTTTTTGACAGATGTAATACATATGAAAATCATTGAAATGAAGTTTATAATACAATTCCACAGAAAGGTGTCGTGCTCTTTAATTTATTTTGTCATAAAGTTTTGAAAAAAAGTACCATACAACGAATAATAAATTAAGCCTACTTTTCAAAATTCTGTTAATATCGCTTAATACAAGCGAAATAGTATATTACTTTAAATGGGCATAAATTACGAAATGTGCTTTTAGCCTGAATATACGAAAAATCATTAGCAATAAATTAAAAGTTAAACAAGAGTTTTGTGTTCGACCCAAAACTCAATTTTCTTTAAAATTTTTTCAAATTTTGGATTAATTTCTCTTTATTTTTTCTTTATTCATCTGACGATGAAACTCACCTATGAAAGAAAATGGTTCAGACCTGCTACATCAGAATATTTGCACAAATAATCGAATTTTCTTCAGCTCTTTTTTTTTTATCGTCTGCTGTAATCGGAAGTAAAGGATTATCGGACAGATGACATAAAAGTAAATATATTCTTTTCCGGGTTATAATATTTTATTCTTACAAGAAAAAAATAGAAGTGAACTACTTAAAGAGGTTTTCCTATGTGTTTGCTTTGTGTGTGAATATCGATGTTAAAAATAGATTTCGTGTTCACTTAGAATACTAATTAAAAATAAATTACATATTTACACGCCCGTGCAGATTAGTAATATTACTTATGATTTGAAATGTTACTTTGTAAACAATTAAGATAAAAAAAAATCTAAGAGAATGTTATTTCATGTATTGAAACTCAGAACATATTCAAAATAAACTACATGATATACACATTTCGATTATTACTGTTCTATTTTTCAATTTTGTAGCATTAGCTTTTTTCGAAACTTTTTTTTCGTAAAATGTTTTGGATCATTTTCTAACCATTAAAACGAAGATATTTTTCTTAGAGTTTATTTTTTTCTTTCTAAAGCGTAATTATAATTATCACACATTTAGGGGGAGTGAATTTTACACACTAAATATTACACACACACTAGTTAGTAACATAATTTAACACACTGTTTCACTTTTTTTTTTTAAAAAATGAATCTATGTTTTCTTTATGCAATATATTTCACTTCTAGTGTCCGATGCTAAAAAAAGCCACAAGAATTCTTGAACTTTTTATATTAAAAAACAATAGATGTGTGTCGATGGTAAGGGTTAAATGCTTACAAGTTTTAAGGATTCAATATAAATGTCAGAATTATATAATAAACACATTTTAATAATGTTTTTTTTTGTTTGAATATTGTGTTCTAAAACTAAGTCCTGCTTTATATTAAATTTAAAGATACACAGTACAATAAAATTGACAAAAATTGGTCACAAAAATTAAATCTAATTTTTTAGCCTAAATTATTTTTCATATACTTTTCTACAAACTCACAAAATTTGAAAGTTCTACGTTAAAAAACGCAGAGTTGTGATAACCTTTGCGTTTGTTTTTATTCACATCCCAATGGCAAATCAAAACTTTATACTGACTTATCTCGGAGAAAGATAAAGTAACTAGTTTGTCTTCCTTTAAAATGCTAAGGCTTTTTTTCCTATTGTGCCTAATACTTGGAAATTTTTTTTTTACTTCTTGCTAATAATACATGGAGTAAAAGTTGGTATGCATTTTTCAATCAAATCAATACTTAGTTTTTTAAAAATAATTGAAGTTAATATCTACACATTTTTTAAGGAATTTTCAATAAGCATTCATAAAAATAAATATTGTACGAATACTTATCATGTTATCGCAAAACCCACATACCAACTTTTGTTATACATAGTTGACGTACTTTTAAATCAAATTTTTCATATGCGTACGTTAACTTTTGTAGGAGGAGTAGCATTTTAAAATCGCTTCATAAGATTCAAGTTTTTCCTTTAAAAAATTAAATGGTTAGCTTTTTATGAAATTTTGAGCACAAAATCTGTTTTAAATCCTACATGCACAAAGGAGGCAACCCCAAAATATTTTAAAAATCATTAAATTAAAAAGTTTTTTTTGTAAATCGTACCATCTCTGTTTAAAAAATTTTCATAAAGTTTTTGTCCTAGAAGTACATCCTGAGTACTTTTTTCAGACTTGCTAGGATATAGACTTGCTAGGATACTATGAAGATCACAGTTTGAAAAAAGTGTTAAAGGTTTATTGTCTAACAAAAAAAATAATGCAATCTCTGATATACAAGTATAAAAAAAAAGAGAAATGTAAAAAAATATGAATGAAAATAAGTAAAATATTACATATTATTTATCAAAGTTTAAAAAAAAAGAAAAATAAATTCTTTTTTTTTGCTCGTAAAATTTGATTAAAAATGTAGGGTGTAGATGCATGATTATAGTTTCGCTTTTGTATACTTAATTCTTATATTCATATAATTTACGCATTGAAATTGCAATGATTACCTCGATTATTTACCTCGATTTTGTACCTTCACATTCTTAAAGTCCAAACACACAACTTTCTTTAATCATACTTCATTTCAAAGGATATCGAAACAATGAGTTACCAGTTTCTATTGCAGACAGACACAACGGTCCTGTTGATCTTCGGTAGCGTGACATATCATGTATCGGCGATATTATCTGTCTAACGTGACATTGGACATCATATCGTAATATTACAAATGCGTCTGCCAGAGAGGTCAGTGGCCAGAAAAGAGAGTTCATGAGATATACTGTCGCGTGTTGCATTTTAGATGTTCTGACCTCTGGGAGGAATCCATTTCATGTTTACCTGCTACTCATTTGGTGAGATTCATAGAAATGAAATGAAGCTCATGTTAAAAATGTTCCTGGTATGTCTTTGTGTTTAAGATGTTGGAATTTTTGTTGCTGTTGAGTAAGAATGATTATAGTTATGATATGTAATATAAAAGACTGGGAAGGGATCAGATTTTTTTTGTAAAGCGAAAATAATGGGTTGTGATACTGTAGATTGATGCAGGGGCAGATTTTAAAGTTTTATTTACTCAATACGAGTGGTGTTTAAAAATGGCGGGAAATTAGTGTTAGGTTTTTAAATAGTTTTGTTTGGCCTTATGTGAAAGATGACAAAGAAATTTTTACGGGAATTTAAAAAAAAAACCAGAAATTATTTGGTGAGGATTATTATTCTGAAAACTAAATTTAAAAAAAGAAAATTCGCGTGATAGCTTTTTTTATTCAATACCTTGATGAAATGCTCCAAATATTTATAAAGTCGTTCGTAATTTCTTAAATATTGAATTTTGAAAGTATGTTCCTTTACACGAGAATGAAATTTGAATCATATTTTTTATTTTAGAAATATTACAATTTTGAAATGGATTTGATTGATTGACTGTTTCCTTTTATCGCTATTGGTAAACAGCTATTAGTGACGTCGTAGTTTTAAAACATGGTTGGGTGGCGACAATGGCACCTAAACTGTCCCCTCACTCTCAAAATTTCCGCATTTCGACACCTTAATGACTTTGATCTTCGACGATATAACGAACTTTAGTCCTCTTACATAACTGGTTTTTAGTTGCATCAGGATTCGAATCAACTATTTTGCTGCAACAGTGGTCGGAAAACTTTCAAGAGAGAAGAGGCGAGCAGTAAGTATGAAAAAAGATAACTAAGATCTCAAAAAGTCATTTATTTACATGTATATGCAGGAGTAGAGGGGGAGCTTTACTAGCGGTAATGTTCATGACTTTGGTGCAGTATATCTAAATAAAGGTTTTTTTTTTAAATAAAACATTTCTCGTTCCTTTAAGATCTATTAAAGATATTTTTTGTCTAGTTCTATGGCTCAATACAAGAATAACCTTTGTCAAAATAAGATAATTCTGAGAATTAAACTTTAAAGATTCGGGAAAAAAAATTTTCCGAGCTAATAATATAGCAAGTGCTTTATTCTGAAAAATTTTATGTTTCCACTAAAAAATAAAATAAACTTTTTTTATTTCTAATGCAGCTGGCAACACAAAAACCCCTCTTCTTTTGGCATACAGAGATTACAAATTTAAATACAGGGCGCGGGGGAGGGAAGGGCAACGTTGTTCGCGCGTCTGTAGTACTTCTAAAGCTACAGGTGCTCCCTGGATGAATAACAGTTCTGCAACCGAGATCATACTTTGGTTGTTCATTCATATAAAAGTCATTTAAACACTTTTTAACCCTCAAGAATGTTATAAAATAAGGGTCTTCAACATTTCACACTTGAGGGCCAAATTAATAAATTTATAAAGATCCGCGCGCCACATCAATAAGTTCACAGTGACTCACGGGCCACACAACTTTCAAAAAAATATTGACGTCAGAAATTTATATAAAAAAAAGGGAGGTTTGTTTTACAACTGATTCTAATGGAAGAGATGGTGTTTACAGCTTTGTATATATATATGTATATATCGGTTTCAAAAAAGTTAAAAGGAAGTCGAATTAAGGAATCCGAACACGTTGAAAATGACCAAATTCAGTCAAGACAGATATTTTTGTTTTTTATTTTATTGAATAGAGCTATCTTTTGACTTTACGAAACATACTTTGTTTTGTTTCTACGCTTCCTAGAGGCCAAGTTACAATCAATTTTATAAAGTTAGAAAAACCGTAAAAGGGTTTTTGATCTACCAGTCTGATAACTCAAAATATTACAAAATTTTTTGAACCTGATATTTATTTTCTGAAGAATGTGGTAAAATATTTCTTATTGTATGAATGCTTTTTAAGTTATGGATTGTTATTTAAATAATGGTCTCATAAAGAATGAAACATTTCTTGTAATGTTTACTCAATCAGCTCTAAAATTTTTAAATTTTAATAAAACATTAAAATTTTGGTACATTTTCTAGATAAATGCATCTAATTTGTTTTAGTAATACTTTTACTAATATATATTTATTACTTTTTTCTGTAATTGCTTTGAAGTTTTTCAAAAATATTGCTAAAATTTCACTTATAATTGTGATTTTTGTAAAATTCAGGTAATTTATTTTAAATACTAATAGTTAAATAAATAATATTTATTGGTATTGAGTCCTAAAAGAGCCATTCATAATGTTTTAGAATGCTATTTTGTTAAAAAGTACTCCGAACGTGTTCGGTTACCTTAAAATACTTTGCAGACCTGTTAAATATAAGAGTTCACCTTTTTTCTGAATTGACGAATTTTTTTAAAAATACGACATTTTTAAAAATTTGTATCTTAAATGGATATTAAACACATCAGTGAAATGTTTAAATAACACGAATATCAGAAGGCGTTTTTTACAACAAAAAGCAGACAAAGCAATTTTTGTTTTGAAATTGTCTCAAATGCAAATCAGGGGCCACTAAATGCCTTCAGTTGGCCATTCGTGGCCCGTGGGCCACACACTAAAGGCCCCAATTATCAAATACAGAATGCATTTTATGACATGTCCTCTTGTTCATTCATGAGTTCTTCCAAACTCAAATATGCTAATAAGTAAACGTTGCTGAAAAAAAAAATCACTTTAAGAACTATCTTCCCGAGTCAGTATTTTTACTAATAAATTGAACTTTTACCGCTTTAAAACTAATTCTAATGTTTTCACTGATTCTGAATTAGCTTTGTGTGTGTGTTGATGGCCACCAATGTTCAATATAGAAGAGTAACTGTCTTCAGCCAGTTAAATGCTTAAATGCATATGCAAATACAGGCAAATTTGCTTAAATAAATAATTGTAAAGGAAAAAGAGAAAATGAAACAATTTTTTAGTATAAACGTAGTAATTTTCTAATAATACATAAAGGCAGAATTCTGAAGAGCCACGGATGCAAAGAGCTGCGCGGTTTGCCGATCCCAGGACAATACTAATACAATCCTTAAATCCGTGACCAGCTTCTTTTGCGGTAGACTTTGAAATCGAGAGAGAGAGAGATAGAGAGAGAGATAGAGAGAGAGAGAGAGAGAATTAAAGAAGTTAGTAAAATAATAAACTTCAAGACGAAGTGTTCCTTTTATTCGTACATGTTGTAAATTCAAAACCTATACTTTTTTTAAAAAACGTTTCATGTAAACGTAAACATTTCAATTGTAAATGGTGTCCCAAAATTCACGCAAGGCTTGAATTTATTTGGACGATGAAGTGTTGGGAAAGAAGGGGAAAAAATCACATGACAGTTGACAATTCAGGATTATTAAAAATGGTGTACTATACGAAAGAACAATTCGTTTCCATTGTCGAATAATATTGTAAAACGTACTGGTCATGTAATTTCCAGTATTGGTGATCAGAATTTGGTCGTGTATTATCGTACCTATTCGTCGTCGTGTACCTATTGGTCGTGTAATTTCGAGACGTACGTTTAGGTTTTTATCTTGGGAGTTTTTGAAGTGTAAGGCTCATGTCAATAAGTCTAAGACGATTTAAGTCTCGAAGAAAAAAATTGAGCCCTATATCAACGAAATACAATCACATTTATGCAAAATAAAGAATGCATATTAGGCCAGCAAACCCGTACAGCTTTACTTGGGGGGGATATGCTATATATATATATATATATATATATTCTATAACCCTATGTAGTATACTTTATGAATCAATAAAAAATTTGCAATTTTTAATTATAAACGTGTGATTTTTATGAAAATTTCTTCTTGCGCGAATTTAGGGACACCCTATATATTATTTCGACTATTTTCATCTGAAAATTCAATTAAAATATAAACTTGGAAACTTTTAAAACTGAAATGTATTTACAAATAATTTAATCAATTCAGAATATTTGTCACTGAACAATACTTTTCAAATTTTTAATCTGTATGCATTTTAAAATTACACTGTATAGATATATATTGAAACTATTAACAACATCATGAAATGATACACAAATGTACTTTTAAAATAAACAATACTTTAAAGAAGTAGCAACTTCGACAGCTGTCAGCGCAGATCTTTTTTCAATTAAAATCCATCAAACTCGACACGTTATTTAGCTTCTTAATACCTCATAGTAAATCCCCCATTTTCATGTTAGATCTCGGTGCAAGTAATAAAAAAGCTCTTTAGTGTTATTTTATGACGGTAGTTATTTACCTTTACACTAGGAAACACGTGCCAAAACTGTTTTATGAAGTAAAAATAAGGACAGAAATCGATCTCTAGGTATTATTTCCTTAAAGGTTAAGAACTCTGTAGAATGAAGACTCCCCATTTTAAAGCAGAATGCTGGTAGCAAGCCAATTTGGCATAAGAAACTTGTAATACATTTTGACGTATGTTTTGAAATGATAGATTGTTAGATTTAAATACCATGAAATAAACATTCCTTTCTTTCTTTTTACATAGATTTAGTACATTAGGAGTCAATTTCTCTAAATAATACCAATTATATTTTCCGTTCTAAGTTTTAGAGGATTTACATTGTAGAAAAAGTGTTGAACGTATTCTCTATGTATATGTATCAATTTGTTATTATAATTAAAACTTTTAAATTGTACAACAAACTTTTAAACATAATTAAAATTGTAAGCAAAATTTGGTAAAGACAATTTTAACTACCAAGAGACCATGTTAAATGTTATGTCTGTACTATATTACATATCAATGGATATTATAATAGCATAAAATAGCATTGACTTTTTAAAAAACGTATGCTTTTATCTATCTATATAAAAATGAATGTGTGTCTGTGTGTCTGTCCTCGATAGACTCAAAAACCATACATCCAATCGCCGTGAAAATTTGGGAAATTATTAGGTATATCCTCGGAAAGGTTTTTGTAATTTTTTTTAAAATCAGAGTTGGGGTTCTAGGTGCTTTCGAACAAATATCCCAAAAATATCAAAATAACAATTGTATATTTACAAGCATAATATCATTCATTTCATAATGATATTTAATTCTCGCGATATAATTCTTCATCAGATCGTCATGATATTTCTGCACGTGTATTTAAACAAAAATTAAAATCTTTAATATATTTAAAATATTTTAAATACACCTAAATTGGGTTTCCTTTAATGTTGTTTTTGTGTTTTACAAAAAACAACATATTTAATTCACGCGATATAATTCTTCATCAGATCGTCATGATATTTCTGCACGTGTATTTAAACAAAAATTAAAATCTTTAATAGATTTAAAATATTTTAAATACATAAATTGGGTTTCCTTTAATGTTGTTTTTGTGTTTTACAAAAAACAACATTAATGCGTTTGACGTTCAATTTTTCGCCAGCAAATTCTAATAAATACAAAAATGCAGTCAAAAAAATTTTGCAATTATTAATACGAGAATAAATTATTAATACAATATTATTGATTTCCAACTGAAGAAAATAATTGGAAATATGTGTTATTTAACCCCACAATTATGCCACCAAAGCGAAGTGCCATTGGTCGATCTACAAATCAAGCAAAAAGGAGAAGAGAAGAACGATCTTCAGAAACAAGTGAGCGGAGACAAGCTAGGCAAGAAAGAGATCGAATTCACACCGCTCTTGCTCGATCATTAGAAACAAGTAAGCAGAGGCAAGCAAGGCAAGAAAGAGATTGAGAGTTCACACTGCTCTTGCTCGATCATTAGAAACGAGTGAACAGAGGCAAGCAGGGCAGCAAAGGAATCGAATTCGCAGGACACAGACAAGACGAACGATACATACTGATTTGAATTTATGTGGTTTCAATTGCAATCCCCTTTACAATTACAGTATTCATCCAAGTATAATTATTGTAATAATGGATAAAAAGTGTACGTATTGTGGTGCTCAAAAATTTAAAAATGAAACACCAGGTATGTGCTGTGCAGGTGGAAAAATAAAGTTAACAGACTTGCGTTCACCACCTGAACTATTACTAACTTTAGTATCAGGTAAAACAAGTCAATCAAAAATTTTTTTGAAAAATATACGCAAGTATAATGCATGCTTCCAAATGACATCGTTCGGAGCAATGAATATCGTTAGTGCAAATTATATGCCAAGATTTAAAGTACAAGGGCAAATTTATTACCATGCTGGATCACTACTACCCTTGCCAAATGCTGATCACAAATATCTTCAGATATATTTTATGGGAAATACTGGCGAACAAATCAACAGACGGTGTCAACTGAATATATGAGTACCAAACGAGAGATTGTCGCTGAATTACAAAATTTGTTTGAACAACATAATGAATTAATTATTTAAAACCGCCATTGAACAAATGCCATCTGACGATTACAAAGTAAGAATAAAGGCAGATAAAACACCTATTGGTCAACATTGAAGATATATCAACGCACCAACGATCGATGAAGTGGCAATTGTCATAGATGGTGAAGAATTTAAATCTTGCGATATAATTCTTCATCGTAGAAATGGTGACGTCCAGCAAGTATCAGAAACTCATTGTTCATAAGATGCATCACAATATCCTATTCTATTTTGGCAAGAAGAGGAAGGATATCACTTTAATATTAATATGAGAAATCCGACAACTAATGTGGACATTAACAAAAAGGTCAGTGCTATGAATTATTATGCATATCGAACGATGATTCGTGAGAATGCTGATAATCATATATTGAAATGTAGACAATTATTTCATCAATACATTGTTGACATGTATGCAAAAATAGAAAGTGAAAGCCTCCTCTGCATACGAATAAATCAAGTCAAATTGCGTTCTGAAGAGTACATCCATTTACGTGATGCAGTTGTAAATGATGGCAATCTCAGTGAATTGGGAAAAATGGTCATTTTACCATCCACATTTACAGGCAGCCCAAGACACGTGCATGAGTATGCACAAGATGCAATGACGTATGTTCGTGTATATGGTCGTCCAGATTTTTTCATCACATTTACATGCAACCCAGCATGGGATGAAATAAAGGAGCTTTTATTAACTGGACAATCCCCATCAGATAGTCATGATATTTCTGCACGAGTATTTAAACAAAAATTAAAATCTTTAATAGATTTTATTGTGAAACACCATGTATTTGGAGAGACGCGCTGTTGGATGTATTCCATTGAATGACAAAAAAGAGGTTTACCACATGCGCATATTTTAATATGGATGATGGAAAAGATAACACCAAACAGAATTGATGAAATCATCTCAGCAGAAATACCAGACATTGAAATTAATAAGGACTTGCACGATATTGTCTCAAAAAATATGATTCATGGTCCATGTGGATCACTAAATAATAATTCACTATGTGTGTCAGATGGAAAGTGTACAAAGAGGTATCCTAGAGACTTACTTGCTGAAACTATTACAGGCAATGATGGATATCCACTCTATCGACGACGATCTACCGAAGATGGTTGAAAATCCATTACACTAAAAGTACTCACTAATACTATTGATGTTGATAATCGTTGGGTAGTACCATATTCTCCATTATTACTAAAACGTATAACGCACACATAAATGTTGAGTACTGCAATTCAGTGAAAGCTATAAAATATATTTGCAAATATGTGAACAAAGGAAGCGATATGGCAGTGTTTGGAGTGTAAATACAAGTGCATCTAACGAGGAAATCACCCAATATCAACTGGGAAGCTACATAAGTAGCAATGAAGCTGTAATGGCGTATTTTATATATTTTCCATTCATGAGCGATATCCAACAGTTGTTCATTTAGCAGTACATCTTGAAAATGGACAGCGTGTGTATTTTACATCAGAAAATGTACGTGCAAGAGCAATGTCACCACTGCCAACAACATTAACTGAATTTTTCACATTATGTAGAAATGATACCTTTGCAAGGACACTACTGTACTCTGAAGTACCAACTTATTTTACGTGGAATACATCAACAAGAAAATTTCAGCGTCGTAAACAAGGTAGAGCAGTACAAGGACACCTAAATTTATATTCCACAGATGCATTGGGTCGTCTGTACACTGCACATCCAAATAACGCAGAATGCTTTTACGTTATTAATCAATGTTCGTGGACCAACATCTTTCCAAGAATTAAAAACAGTCAATGGCCATGTGTGTGCTACATTTCGTGAGGCTTGCCAGAAATTAAATCTCTTAGAAAACGATGCTCATTGGGATATTTCACTTGCTGATGCTTCTAATTCAGCTCAACCACAGCAGGTACGTACACTATTTTCCATCATACTAACTACATGTTTTCCGGCTAATCGAAAGGATCTTTGGGAAAAATATAAAGACTATATGAGTGAAGACATTTTACATCGCATACGTAGAATAAATGCTAATCCCAACATTCAATTTACATCTAAATAGCCAAACAAAATACCCTGACAGAATTGGGAATGATTGCTCCAAATAGATATAGTAATGACATTTTCGATCGTGACATACAACGAGAAACGCCCTTCGACGTTAATGAATTACAAACATTTGTTCGAATTATCTGCCGAAATTGGTATTAGAACAACGAACAGCATATGACACAATTATAAATGCAATATCTAACAAGAGTTGTGGTTTATATTTCTTAGATGCACCTGGAGGCACTGGCAAAACTTTTCTTATTTCAATTATCCTGGCAACACTATAAGATCACAAAATAATATTGCACTTGCTATTGCATCATCTGGTATTGCAGCAACTCTTTTGGACAGTAGGGTGAACAGCACATTCAGCATTGAAATTGCCATTAAATATGCAGGTAATTGAAACTCCAACATGTAATATTAGCACAAATATTCTGGATTGGAATCGTGTCAGCTTATAATATGGGATGAATGCACCATGACACACAAGAAATCATTGGAAGCACTCAATGGCACATTAAAAGATTTGAGAGGAAATGAGCAGCTCTTTGGTGGTGCCCTCATTTTGCTAGCTGGTGATTTTTTACAAACTCTACCAGTTATACCACGTTCAACACCTGCAGATGAATTGAATGCATGTCTCAAATCATCGGTGTTATGGCGGTATGTGGAGAAAATATCTTTAAAGACCAATATGCGGGTTCAATTACAAGATGAATCTTCTGAACGATTTGCAAAACAATGGTTAGATATTGGGAATCGTAAAATGGAAATGGACGAATCCACACACTGTATTACAATACCAGAAAACTTTTGTCACATTGTAAAATCCACTGATGAATTGATTGCCAAAGTTTTTCCAAATTTATCGCAGAATTATAAAAATAATCAATGGGTTAGTGAGCGTGCTATATTGGCAGCCAAAAACATTGATGTGAATTTAATAAACTGCACAATTCAAAATGAAATACCTGATGAAGAAACAACATATAAATCCATAGATACTGTTGTCAATCACGATGAATCAGTTAATTATCCAATAGAATTTTTAAATTCATTGGATTTACCAGGAATACCACCGCATATTTTATCTTTGAAAATTGGTTCACCAATCATCCTTCTACGAAATATAAATCCACCGCGACTATGCAATGGGACTAGGCTATCGGTAAAAAAATTAATGAATAACATAATTGAGGCAACCATTTTAAATGGAAAACACCAAGGGGAACATGTACTACTACCATACATTCCCATGATACCAACGGATACTCCATTTGAATTCAAACGTCTACAGTTTCCTGTACGACTAGCCTTTGCAATGACCGTTAACAAAGCACAGGGACAATCATTGCGAGTATGTGGATTAAATTTGATAAATCCATGCTTCTCACATGGACAGCTGTACGCTGGGTGTTCACGAGTTGGAAAACCATCAAATTTATTTGTTCTTGCACCAGATAGGAAAACAAAAAATGTTGTATATTTACAAGCACTACTAAGATAAAGTTCACCATCAATCATCAAATATCATTCATTTCATGATGATATTTAATAATTACAAAATTATTGTTCAATTGAAATTCATTTGCAGTATTGTTTAATATCACAAGTGAAGAAGCATGTTTATTCTACCATCAACTATGTATATCTATGTTTTGTACATATGCTATATTCAAATGACATATATGTAAAGATAAATTTATTGTTAATTTTCATTTTGATGTATTGTATACATTTGATCATTAATAAATTATGTTTGAGGTATTCAAAACTGCCTTTTGTTCAAACACAGCAACGTGTGAACGGTACAGCTAGT
>BMAO01010766.1:0-121752 GCA_019973975.1 Trichonephila clavata
TAAACAAGATAAATGATACTAGCGCCATCTATGACTTTAATTCTTATTGAATTGTAGCTTCTCATTTATTCGAGTTATCATAAGAATCAAATTTCATGTTGAAATAAATTAGTTTTATTATGTTAAATCTATATATATATATATGGATCAGTATATTTTAAAAGTTTTTTCTTAGGCTTACAAAAATCATTCCTTTTAAACTTGTTATTTTCATTACAACATTAATAAAAAAACCAATAAATAAGTAATAAAAGTATATAAAATTTGCTTAATAAAACTATTTTAATGATATTTTTAACCTAGTTTTGGTAATTTATTAAAAAATTATTTTACAAAAATATATGCAACATTTTATTGTAAGAAGCAGAGGGGGGGGGGGGGAAGACTTTTTGTTGAGACGGTAAAATATTTTAATTTTCCTCTCGGTTTGCAGATTCAAGCAACAATATGAGGGATTTCTAAAACATTTAACAAATTCTGAAAAAGCTTTTTAAAAAGCTGCAAATTAAATTTACTACAAAAGAAATGCAGTGTTTTTTCGTGTTTTATGAGGTAAAATATTTTTTGATTATTTTATATATATACTTATTCATATTAAAAAACAATAAATCATTCATGTTTAAGTATACCAATGAAAACTGAATTGAACTAAAAGAGAAAAAATCAACATTTATATTTTATTTTATCGAAAGCTCTCTTTCTACAAGTAGCTTTTTACTATTTAATTTTTGGTGAGATGATTTTAGTATGTAAACAACATCTAATTCAATGAATTAAAAACCGTAATCTAGTTCTTTAAAATGTATTTATTCACATTGAATGTTCATATTGTACAAATAATACACAGTTTAACCCCCCCCCCCTACACAAAAAAGTAAATGCGAGGTGTACAATGATTTTTTCTGAAATCCCCCCCCCTTCCCTCCTAGGTTATATGAGTATAGTCAGCTGTGTGCTTAATCTGTAAATATTCATATGAGATATGATGAAATAAAATTTAACTATATTTCAATAAATTGTTATTATTATTATTAAATTAAAATGTAATCACAGCAATAATTTTCTAAATAAATCTTAGTCTCTCTGTAGTTTAGAAAAGAAAACACTAATACGAAAAGCATGAAAAATAAAGATTTTTTCCCCTGTAAATATTTATTTTCAAAAATTATACTTATCTGAGGTAGTGAATCCTTTTATTCCTACCGCTCGCTTTTGTGTCTCTGTTAATAAAATTTTCTAACCGCTCACTGGATTCACAGTAATAGCGATTTATAAAGTAGGGAAGAGAAACTGCTTTTTGTAAAATTTATAAAACAGACTAACAACAAGTCAAAACATATAATAATGGTTACCAAATACTTTGTCGGATTTTTGCTCAGTTTAGCCAAATAAATATTTATAAATTTGCTTATTGGGACTAAACCTCTTTATTAATATTTTGCATAGGTAAAAGAATAAAGTATGATGAGAGAGAAATAATATTTAATTAATTAAATTATTAATGAGATTGCTGAAACTGACGCTGAAAAACTAAATGCTGAATATCTGGCTCAATTTTTGCATATAAGGAGCAAACGAGTCTTCTCTTTCCGAAATATTCTTATAGATTAGTTTATCGCACAAAAGCCTGATTCCGCAAGATATGAAATAGGGAAGGTATCGATGAACTGACTATCAATTTCCATATATTTGGGTATGTAACAAGGGCTTATTTTTAAAATTTTACCATCGTTTTTTCTTTTCCACCACTACCGCATTTGTTCGCTTTCTTTATCATTTCTAACAATTCTTCTTAGCAAGTTATATCAGCCTTTTCAGTATTTGGGGTTAAATTAGTGCCTGCATATTAAATTTGGTATTTTGGGTAATGTCATCCCGTCATACATTTTCAATTTCAAAATATCTTCAAATCGTTTTTCCATGTCCAATTTAAGTTCGATGAGGTGGCTATTGAATCTTTCAATACCTTCTGAGTTGCATCAGTTTTTATGGATGATAATTCACGAAACTGATATAATTCTCTCTTCAATATTTTATAACGAAATTGTTCAAGTTTGGTAATAAATAATGACACTATACTCTGGCAAACGTATAAAAGTTTTATTAATGTCGTGAAGCATCAAATTGACATTATTAAATCTCTGTAACGTATCTGACCAATAAAAAGCACAATTCTTTACAGTTCTTAACTGTTGAAACAGATTGTGGTTTCATTATTACTTTCAAAAAATTTGTATGACACTATCATATAATGCTGCAAAAGGAGCCAAGGATGTACTCTATTGGATAGTCACCAAGCTTTTGTGTGTTAAAGTAAAGCAATAAAATCTTCATTATTGTCCAGGTAAAGTTGTCGGAACATTCCGTCATATTTTGCATTGGATTTGGTCTTGTTTACGAATCAAATTGTTAAAGGTAATGATGAATGGGGATTTATACTTAGATGTTTCCTACAAGATGGTTCGGGCACCTCACAGTAAATACAAAAAATGTTTGGCGCTTCTTTAAATAAGTGACAAATTTACGATAGCAACCTACCATTAATGGTGTTCCATCAGTAGCGCAAGAAACAATATTATTTAAAGGAATATTTTTTTGTAACGTTTGATTCCACAGTATTAAATAGTGATAATCCTTTTGTAACTGTAACGAAACGAAATGCGAATAGCATTTCTTTTTATAATGCATTGTTTCACTAAAATAACGTACATATGGCATCAATAAAGTTTTGTTATCTACTCTTGACTTGTCTAATTGTATGGAATGACATGTCTTTATTATATGTATATTTTGTAGAAAGATGTTCTTACAATCGACATGGTTTCACTGGATAATATTTTATGCTGTAATAAACGTAACGGGCATTGTTTAATTATAGCAGATTCTCTATGAAACCCATCTTCAAATAATCTTGCAACTATCCATAAGCGTATTTTTTTTTATTTAAGACATGAGCTCATAGTATTTCATTTGTAAATGAAGGCACGCGTTTACATTTCACAAATCTAACTGCGTACTGATCAGAGATAAATTACTGACTGAGGTCAGTTTAATTCTAAGCGGTGGCAGCGCCATTTAGTTTCACTTACGTTACGTGACTTCTATTTGCAGCACCTCTTGATTACCCCGCTTTTATATGATTCGTGCAGCTTCATAATAATGATGTATCGACCCCAAAACTACAAAGCAGAATTGCATTATTTTGCTTTTTAATTTGTGACTCTCCATAAAAAATAAATACTAAAGAGTTTAATGTAAACTTATGTAATATGTTTTTAAAACATACAATGGAAATTTGCTAAGTAAATACTTAAAAATAATTCTATTTCGGTGTTTTTATAAAATCAGATTAATAAAGTGGAAAGTTCGTCAATATCATACAAACCCCTACAGTCCACCGGAGAGCTAAAACACCCGCTAGAGGGCGGTAGGGACCAGGTTGATTATCACTGCTTTAAATGGAAATTAGACGGTTGAAAATTCTCACAAGAAAGATTAATGCTTCAATTGTCGTTGCATGTAGATAGAATGTTATTTTTTTAGTTTGATATTAATCATTCTTGATCCACCTGTAGGTCACAGTTCAGAAGTATAAGCAATTATTATACTGAATCACTTTACAAGCCCTGGGTAAGTAAGAAGACAAAACCACACACACACATTTATATACATATATATAAAATTATGAAAAATTCCTAAAAAAAATGCTTTTGCTGAAGCTGCAGCTGAAAAATAAGATATATTATTCAACAACGTTTATATAGCTCTAAATTCTTTCATTATCTCTTAAGAGCCTCATGTTTCTGGCTAGTGAAAAAGATCAATGAGGCTTTTAGAGTTGTCGAAAGATAACACGCAATGCTGCTATTAAGGTTTGACTTATCTGATGCTTTTTTTTTGTTCCTCCTTAAAGAAAAAGAAAGGTTTTCAAAATTTATATGGTTTGTTTTATTTTTGCTTTTTAATTTTTAAGTTCTTTATTTATACTTTTGTTATTCGTAAGGCTGTTAAGAAAATTATTAATTTTACGCTACCTCCGCCTAATTTTAACTTAACTCTCCTTAACTCTTTTTATATAATGTGCTACAACAATTTTTGTCAGTGCAATTTCTTATAAATGTAATTCTCTTAAAGTGAAAAGATATATTTGTGGGCGAACATCCTACCAATTGTGATTTTTTTAGATAATGTGTTTCTCCTCTATGTGAGCAGAATATTACTTTTTCATTGTCTATGTGGTTGAATTAAAAAAAAAACTTTTACGTATTCATCAATATAAAAAGGGGCATATTATAAATGGCACGGAATATTTTATTTAGTAATTAACGTATTGTAACAAAATATTTTAAAATTTTACTATACACGACGAATGAAATGTGAAACATTTTTAATTAAAAAAAGTTGAGCAGAAATCGTTTAATAAAAGAATTTCATACCTATATAAATTATTTAAAAATCTAATATATTAAAAAAAACATAAAGTAGTTCTCCACATTGAATGTTCATATCGTACAAATGATGCATTTATTTCTTAAAATTCCAAGTAGCAATAGAGGTGAGATATACCATAACTTTTTCCTCTTGTTTGAATTTTTAAAGAAAAAAATTTCATCCTCAATTTTTTTAAAATGGAATACATTGTCTGTGGACAGAATTACTTGGACTGATGTTCCCTAACTCCAGAAATAAGTAACAGATATGAAATAAGATTGGTAAATTTTGAATGAACAAAATGCAATATTCGAACTCTCTGTTATTAGTATTTTATAAATTCTTCCTTCCCCAGTGGCTCGACAGCCCGGAGTGGGCCGCGGCCTTTTCAAGAAGCCTTTTCCAAGCCAGCCTTCTTCTGGCTAGTGTTTTCCAATTTTTAGTTTTCAAACCTAAGAGATATTCTTCTGGGCTATCAATCCATATTAGATTTGGCCTGCTTTTTCTCCGTATGTCAATTGGTTGGGCATTGGCGACTTTTTTGTGATGTGGTCTTCGTCTATTCTGACAACGTGACCTGCCCCTTTAATTCGTTGCATTTGAATGAAGTTAACGATGCCAGATTCTTTATATGAGTGATAGAGTTTTAAATTTGATCTTCTTCGCCATGTGCCATTTTCTTGAATTCCTCCAAAAATAAATCTTAAAATCTTCCTTTCGTAGATACTTATGTTCTCACCTGTTCGAGACATGGACCAAGTTTCTCATGCATAAGTTAATGCTGATCTAAAATAAAAAGACTTTTATACAATAGAACCTTTGTTTTTCTTTTGATAAAATTCTTTTCAAGTATTTTCGTATTCCATTAAGACATCTATTAGCCATTCTAATTCTCTTTAAAATTTCAGTAGTACAATGTTCCTATTGTTAACAGTATTTTATAAATAGGGGGGGAAAGATATTACAAAGAACGTTCATTTTGAAAGTGAGGGGATAGAAACGTACACTATTGAAAAGAAGAGACTCTCAATGGGAAAGGATAAAAGCTTTTTGAATATCTTCATTAACTATTTAGCTGAATTTTCTAGTTGTGCATGGAATATAAAGAATTTCACACGATTTTAATAACAGTTGTGAATAACGCTGTATGTTCCAACTATTTTGTCTTTCCTGCTTCTGATAGACAACTACAATAAAACTATAATACAAAGAATCAAACGGTTTAAAATATTATTGCAACTAAAGAAATTGATATAATGTTACTTATTTATGTTAAAGAATCACGCTCATACAATCAAGCAAGCAATAAATTAGTAGATAGAATCAATCATCAATCAATCAAAAACTATAACACAAAAAAAATCAAATGGTTTAACATATTATTGCAATTAAGGAAATGAATTTACTAAACATGTGGTATACTCTGTTTCTAAATCTTTAGGATAAAGTATTCTGGGATCAAAGGTGAATCAAAATTACTGACAGTAAGGAAATGAGAGAAAAAAACTTTTGAACTTTAACGATATAAAAACCACTAATGTGAAGATTACCTAGTTAATATCCGGAAAACTCTTTTTTTTCTCACTTTAACAGAGAAAATCAATTAATCTGTAGATTAGATAGACCTAGCTAATCTGCACATTAACGGTTTCTGAGCTTTAAGGGTAACATTTATAAACTGCCATAGCTTTTCATTAACCTTTTTTTCCCTTTCGTGTCAAAAAATTACTTTCACACATATTGAAATACCTTTAATCGTATAGATATTTTTATTTATATATTATTTTATTTCCTTTATTCTACATTGTATTTTGTATTTATGTTTGCTTATTTTATCTATTATTATTTATATTTTTATCATACTCTTTACCGCAATTGTAAGTTTATTTTAAATTATTTTGTTTTTCACATTTTTTTGTCATTTGAATAAAATTCGAATAAATATGAACATATTAAATCTTTCATTTCTTAAAATATTTGGAAATTTAGGAGTTTTTTCCCTTTTTTTTTAGGGAGTTGCAATAGAACAGATCTTTAGTGCCCACAAATTTAGTAATAAAAGTTTTTCTTAAAAGTGCATGATGACATGATAAAGGTTTATAATGTGTCATGAAACTTGTGACATTTTATCAGTATAATATGTAAAATTGTGGTTAATAGTTTTTGTTATGAAAATAAATCATAAATTTTCGTTTTATATGATTTAAAGAAACATAAAAAATATCTTTAAGGATTACTATAGATTATAAAGCTTTTATATACAAATATTCTCAGCGTATGTTTCATTATTAATGCAACTGTTAATTAATTAATTCACATATTAATATTAGCAAAAACTTGACATATGACAAACATAAACATTAGGGTGGAGCTCTGTTATATTAAGAAGTGAGTGAGAGAATATTAACGTCGCACTGATTAGCAACACGAGGGCTTTGGGCGACGATTCGCGTAATTTTGAACCATGGTCAAGTGACGCGGACGACACCTGAGCTGGCACCCCCTCTCCTAGCTGCCACACCACGCCAACGGGAGGACGTTTGAGCTCTCGACAGATTTAACGTGCATCGCGCCCCTACACAGCGGATCTTCAGTGGTACTAGGATCGAACTCATGACACGCTAGCCATGATCCGATGCCTAGACCACTCGGCCACCGCGGGCACTGTTATAGTCAGAAAGAAAATAATATTAATCAGAACTTACCTATACGGAAAAGATATTCTGTCGTATGGCGATAAGGAAAAAATAATTAAAACAAATAATTTCAAAATTTAATATTGCCACGAAGGAGGTGAATTTTCAAAGTAATGGAAAAGGACTTAATTTTGGTCAAATGATTTTAGATTCAAAACAAAAGTATTTTTCTCCTATGTACATAAACAAAAGAATTGATTATAGATAAATGAGTACTTAGTAGTGAATAGCAAAATGTACAGTGTAGCATTTCATAATCCCTGCTCTCTCTCCCCTCACCATCGAATCAGTCCAATCCAATCTTTTTTCTGTCTTCGGCTTTATCATGCACAACAATTTTAACAGAAGGTTTCAAAAAATGAAGTATTACATACATATAAGTTGTTAAATGTACCGAATGCTTTTTTCTTGCAGTTATTTAGTAGGTTTTTGTAATTATTTAGTATGTACGGGGGGATGATCAGAAAAAAAAGGTTACAAGCCGCAGCATTTGAAAACTACATATTTTGGAGAAAATTTATTTCCCCACAGTGGAGACAAATGGCGCTACTTTTCATACAGTTGGTTTTCTGATAGGTAGTGAAAGCTCCCAGACTGTTCAGGATGGTTGAAATGGCAAGGGCTTAGGAAATTGGTCTCGTTTGGAAGTGCGAGCCGTGATTCGATTTTTATGGGCAAAGAATGTGTCCGCATCTGAGAAAGCAGACAACATGTAGCGAATGGTGTCACTCCTTTCAATCAGGCAGACAGGGTGTCAAAAAACCACAATATGGCGGGGAGCGACCGGCCATGTTCTTCAATGACAGAAATCAACACGGCATGAATTGAAAAAATGGTCGACGGGTAACTCGAAGTGAAATCTCGTCAGACCTGGGACTGAGCTATGGTAGCGTGCAGCATATCGTTTCTGATGTGCTGCGATACTCAAAGACAGTGCTATGAAAGCATCCGCCGAGTCTTGGGTCAATGAGAACAGGGACTTAATTTCTATCAAGATGGGTTAAACAAGTTGGTTCCAAGTGCCTAAATAAACTTTGTGATTACGTCGAAATGGGGTATGCCTCTTAATTTCTTTTTGTATTTTCTGTCTATTGTTAATAAATATTACTTTATTCAACTTGTAACCTTTTTTTCTGATCAACCCTCGTAGTAGAGTCTCGTCTCAATAAATGTTAAAAAGTACTAAAATGCATGTTTTTTTCTTTCACAAAAATTGTTTTGACTTTTTATCATGTAAAGTCTCAAATACATAATCTTCATTCACCCTTGTGACTGTACTTAACATAAAAATTGATTTTTTGTTTTATTTCCCCCTTCATTTATATATTAGACCACACTTTTTTCACACAGATAGGTTTTGAAATTCTCTGGGAAAAAAATTCGATCCACTATAATAAACATACTTTGAACATATTATGAAATTATTCTGTCTAAAACAAATTATTAAAATTCACAGAAAGGATAATGGAAGTGCTCACTTGAAAAATCTTATATCGTTAAAGTAAAATTAAGTTAAAAATAGAAAAGTGATTTTACTTAGTTACCAATAGCAATTTTTCCTATCACCAAACTTTTTACACCAACTTAATTTTATAAAACAACATGCTCTAACGATCTGATTAATTTAATTCCACTGTTAAGATTATTTTATAAGTATTTACAGCTATACTGAAAATTAGATATTTAGAACTGAATTGTAGTTACAATTATTGATCGCAATATTTAATAACGTTTAAAAATATAAGCCACGTTAGAATTTAAATAATCATTTTTGGCTTAATTAAAGATATGGAAGACGATAAATTATTTTTGGCTCACATAAAATGAGAAGTATTCCATTACTTCTCGATTAAATGGAGGTTTAAAATTTCAAATTTTACATCATTATTTTTTTTCCTCAGTCTTAAAGATTGAACTATTTTAAGATTTACTGATGAAATTTATACTCAAAATCTCAAGAAAAGTAAAATTATTGAATTAATTTCTATTACCTAAGCGTAAAAAAAGTTAACATAATTTTTGGTCAATAGAAATAGATCCATTACAAAGACATTTTGGATGTCATCCAAAATTTACTGTAGTAATTCGTTTCGACGGTTTTGATCCATGAACATGAAGTATTTTATAAATTATAGAGATAGTTTCGAAATCTCCTCTGACAGGAACTAGGTATGAATAATTTGCGATCGTGGATAAAAAAAAGATGGATGTACTTTACAATATGCTCCTTATGCACGAACTGATTGAAAGTTAGATTTTATGACACAGTGCATGGGGCAATTAAGGTTGGTTACGAGGGCATATTTTCGATTACTTCCTCAATCGATTTCTGGAAGTAATTCCTTTTTTTACGTTAAAAAGAGTAGACCATCTTTTCTTCGTACCATTAAATCTACCAAAAATACCTGTATGCATAAAGCTAGTTAAAAATAACCCAGCACATTCGGAGTATAAAATAGTTGGAGTTATTTGATTGGATTAAAAGCGATTTTGTGATTTTTGTTTTTTCAGTAATCGTGATTTGCTATCAAATATTCAAAATTACCAAAACACTAAATTTCGTAAGGCGACCACAATTTAGTTTTATGTTTTAATTTATCAAGATAATTGTACTCCATTCTTCACATGAATGTATATTCCTGACTAAGAAAATACATTTCGTGTGAAAAAATGTGCAATGTATTCGCGTCGAATGTGTTGTCTTTTTTATGAATGTTTTTTCAAAAGGAAAAAAAAAAAAAACCAGAAAAAATAGGGTTAAAGATTTGCAGAAACATGAAAAATGAATCTTCTCATGAAATCCAAATGAATTTCTTGATATAAAAACAAGAACTATATTATTTTCAGAGTAAAAACTAAAGCAATATTTCACTGAATCCTAAAAAATGTTTCCTTTTAAAACAAACTAAATAAATAAATAAAATAATAAAAAATTGAATCACATACATAGAGATTATTTTGCTTGAAATACTAGCAAATGAAAACACAAATGGTCACATGCACTTGCAGGACACTGAATTTTAGGAAGGAGATATTTCTAATTACTAAAATTTCAATATGTTCTCACAATGTTGGTTTTCCCCCCATTAAAATATGTTTTATCTACATGTTAGTAAGTTCTGCTGTTTCAATGCAAAATGTAATAATAGAAAATCATAATTTAATGTCAAGCTTGCAAAAAAATTCCATCGAAACTCTTTAATATAAAAATAATAATAAATCTTTTAAGTATTTGCAAAGTTTTAAGGCCATAGATGGAATATTAATGAATTAATCTATGTATAAGGATGATAAGTTTTGAACCTCTTATCCGATTTTTCGAATTCTTATTTAATCGGTTATTGATTATAAATCTTAATTTTCGAAAATTAGTTAAATTGGAGTTTTATTTCCAAAAAAATTTAAAATTTATTCTGAGTTTTTTTGTTGTTATTTTATCACCATTACTTAGTTTCTTCCCAAACGCCGAATTAAAAAGAAGTGAGGAATGATAAATTAGAAATAAACAAGTAATATAAAAATTTTTTTAAGTCAATTACTACTTAGGTCAACAAAGAAAAAACTTATTTTGGTTAATTTTTATTAAATAGTTAAAATTAATATTAATATGTATATACATAAGACAAACACAATATTAAGTGATAAAATAGGAAGCGATTCCCTCCCCCTCCCTCCATTTTCCTTTCTATATACGGTGTTGGACTATTTTTTGTTTATTACTATTTATTCATCAATTAAATTTAATTATTCTGATAAAATAGTAAAATAAAAAAGACGTCACATTCTCAGAAGTTAGGCCATCCCAGGTGGCATTCGAACCCACTACCTTTGAATTAGATGTCCAACGCCCTACCCATTATGCTACAGGGACACAACCAACGAATTTCCTTTCTATATATGTTATTGAACTATTATTTTTGTGTGTGTTACAATAAAAATTTTTTAAATTTTATTAATGAATAAATATTTGAAAAAAAAATGTATTAACATCAAGTATTATCTACTACAAGTTAAAAAAATGTATTTGAACTTGAATGGATGAATATAAAGTATTTTATTAACGATTGAAAATTTGAACAAGATATATAAATAAATAAATATACATAGAGAGAGGTGACTAATAGTAGGAATCGGGAAAAAAAAGGAAAGAAAATTCGAATTCATTCAGCATACAGGTATGTACTTGATAATGGGATAAAAAAATTTACAGTTCCCATTTTCGTCCTTTTCTAAAAAAATGCTTAAAAGAGTTAATAATATAAAAATGAATAAAAGTCAAAAATATAAAAAAAAAAAAATTAATTCTTAAAAGACAAAAAATGCTTTTCTTTTAGAATCTCCCACAAATTGTGAAATATATTGGATTCCCTCTTTATTTCTTTTCCTCTATGTACGAAAATAAAAATACAAAAATTTTCTTTTAAGTAGCTAAGCATAAATTGCAGTTTCTTTTATTCCTTGTATTTAATTATAAAAAATGCAACTGCATGATCAAATATTAACGAGTTAAATTGTTGAAATAAGTACCCAAAGAAATTAGCATAAATTTGATTCAAAAATTGATGAAACATAACTTTTTTTAGATGAAAGAATGCACACATGTAGAACATTTAAGTAAAATCAATAGGTTATTTTAAATAACTCATGAGATTAATTTTAAAAGGTGTTTTAAGCAATTAATTTAAATCTAAGCAATTAATTAATAACATTTGTTGATACCAAGGAATTATGAAAGCCGTTCTTTTAATCTTAATACCGTTTGTATTCGAATCTAAGCCATTATCAATTCTAAGACGCTTCCCAAATTCTCAATAAGTTTTTGGGAAAAAATAAAAATTAGTGTGAAATTATTTATGGATATCCGATATTTACAAAATTTAAAAAATGAGAACTAATAGGAAGTGAATAACTAATTTATTTTACCAGTATTAAAAACTTTTAAATGCAACATGAGCCTGTGATTGCTCTAACCGTCAGCACTGAAGTTCAGTTTACCCCATCCAACGAATTTTTCCACCTTCGATTTTAAGCCACACCCTATTTTAGGTAGCATTAACATTGGGAAAAAAGTGTGGATCAAATAAATACGGTTTATAACGGAGAAAAGGGACTCTCATCACAATATCTTGGGAACTATTAGACCTGCAGACTTGAAATTTGGTAGGCCTGCTCCTTTCATGGAGTAGAGATCCGTTCAGTGAGGGGATTCTCTCTCTCTCTCTCTCTACGAAAATCGACTCCTATGAGGGGGAAAGGGGAGTTACTGGGGCGCATTGATAAAAAAAATTTCCATTTTTAATCTTCTCGACCAGAGGTGACCAACCCACGGCACGCGTGCCACATTTTGGCACGGCTGAGTTGTAACAGTGGCACGTGAAGACTTATCGAAAAATTTCAAAAAAATGGAAAGATAATAAATACCAATTCCTTACAGTTTTTTAAAATGCAGTGTCTCAGACAAAAAGAAAACCCATCAATTTTTATTTTTAATACACTTCATTGAATCACTATAAAAATGATAATATAGAATTATGAGGAATTTTAGAAAGTTCGACCAACAACCAATTTTCCAAATTTACTCGATTTTGCTTTCAGATATTGTTGTAGGTTTGAATTGTTTGTGAACAAATTTTATCTTAAATGAACATAATAAAATTAAAATATTGCTAAAAGTTCAGTGATACACACCTAATGCAATCTAATTTTGTTGTAATCTTCAAGAACTAATCCTAAGATGGATGACTTAAGAAAACTACAAATTCATAAACCAAATTAAGAAAGTACTGACTGTTTAATAATTATTTAGAGTAAAATGCTTCAAGTTGCTCATTTTTATTTTAACTAACTGATTTGAGCCTGTAAAAAGTTTATTGACAATAAAACTGTACTTTTGTCTCATTTATTATAATATTTTTAAATTTGTGCATAAAAATGTGATATTTCCGTAAAAATTCTATAATAAGCCTAAGTAACGTATTTTTTCATGTTTTTTGTTTGTTGGAAACACGGCATGGTGGCACGTGGAAGAGGCACGCATATTTTTTTTATATCAGAAGGTGGCACTCTGCCCACAAAGGTTGCTCACCCATGTTCTAGATCTATAGTAATGAAATTTGACTTGCGTGTTTCTTTTGTTGAATTGAAATCCACTAAGAACAGGTCTTACGGAAATAGACTCTCAAAAGGAGTCACGGGCTTATTGATAAAATAAATTTCTGAACTATTGGATTTTTACTTGAAACTTGTCACAAGTACGGTTTTTTTTTTTTTTTTTTTTGAGTAGAGATCCAATAAAAAGGGGTTTTGCGGTAATCCACTTTGGGGGAGCGTAAAAGACAATTTTACTCCAATTTTAGACATTATTAGAAATTACTATTTATACATACTATCCTTTTGAAATCAAGAGGGGGAGAGTTATAAGAATGTTTTTTCATTAAATCGAACGCTTAAGGTATCCCACTACATACGACAACTTTTTTTTAAAATGGAGATATTGGAATTTTTTTGTGGTTTTTAGATTTGTTTAGAATATTTTCAAAAAAAATATGCTAAAATTAAGAAGATAAAAAGAAATTATTATTACTAACATAGGAAAAAATTTGCAAAAATAACATAAACGTGGCAAATTTTGAACTAAAAGTTTATGAACAAATTTTCAATTTTGATGTGTTGCTATGTTATTCATTGTTGAAATGACCCTCAGGATAAGAGATATTTCAATTTTTACTAAATCTAGAGCACTTTATCTTAGATACTATATGAAATTGCTTAAAAAATAGTATTTATATTAGCATAAGGGACTGTAAATTTTGTAATATAAAACAGTGATTGATAAATCTGAAAGTTAAAACACTTCTACTATTATGCAGAACATACGGGAAAAAATTTCAGTTAATTGTTTTCAAAACTTTTTGAGCAATCGCTGTCCCCGTTTGAGCATTTTCAAAAAAACACATTTCGAGTAAAACGCGTTTTGAAAAATGACATCTTGCTTAAAGTAGTGGCATCTGCTTTTAATAAAACACTTGTAGTTTTTGTTCGAGTGAACGGAAAGTAATAAATTTGGTATTTTTATAAAGCTAATAAAATGCTCTATAGAATAAAATTACAGAAATATTTGTCAATTTTTGAAAAAATTCACAATTTTAGGGTAGTCTGATACCTTATTGCTAGGACTTAGATATCAATACAGTATATATTCATAGAATCACATGAATCCCCAGCGAAGTGGGTGGGTAACGGCTAGTGAATCCCCTAATAGTATTGTGATAGAGAAATTTTCAGAATCGCACTTGAACTCTTCGAAAGATGCTAATAATTCACTTTTATTTAATTTAATGTCTTACATTTTAAAAATTTATTTTTAAAAATACTCAATATAGTTCTTTATAATTAAAATTTTAAAAAAATATTTTGTGTTGCGAATTTTTTTGATTAAATTTTTTCGGTTCTACAAAAACAATTGAATTTAATTAATAATTTGAATTTAATTAAGGTATCCAACTACCCTAAAAAATGTGAATTTTGCCAAAAATTGACAAGTTTTTTATGATTTTATTTTATTGACTATCTTATTAGCTTTATAAAAATACTAAGTTTATTATTTTCCGTTTACTAGAACAAAAACTGCAAGTGTTCTAGTAAAAGCAGATACCATTATTTTAAGCAAGATGTCATACTTTAAAACGCGTTTTACTCGGAATGTGTTTTTTTGAAAATGCTCAAACGGGGCCAACGATTGTTAAAAAAGTTTTGAAAATAATTAACTGTGAAATTTTGTGTGTGTGTTCTGTATAATAGTAGAAGTGTTTTAACTTTCAAATTTATCAATCACTGTTTTATTACAAAATTTACAGTCCCTTATGTTATTATAATCACTGTTAATTTAAGCAATTTTATATAATAACTAAGATAAAGTTCTTTAGTTTTTGTAAAAATTAAAATATCTCTTATCATTTCAAAAATGAATAACATAGGAACACATCAAAATTGGAAAATTGAAAATTTGTTCATAAACTTTTGGTACAAAGGTCTTTGGTTTATGTTAATTTTTGTAAATTTGTACCCATTTTTTTCCATTTTAGTAATAATAATTACTTTTTCTCTTCTATTTTTCTTAAAATGTACCAAACAAATATAAAAACCACACACTTTTTTTCTTTAAAAAAAAAGTTGTCGCAAGTAGTCGGATACCTAAATACTTTTGAATTTAATTTTATTACTTAACCTGAAGTCTTTTTTTCCCGTTGCTTTCCTGATTAGTTTCTATTATGACAACATATATTGCAGCCTTTGTAATTGATAGTTGAAAGAAACGTACGCCATGGAACATTAAAGAAAACTGCATTTCCAATCAATAATTCATTTTGTTGATGATAATATAAAGATCATATTGAATTTCCTATGGAATTCATAATATATCCGTGGTGTCTGTAATGTTTAATAAATTCATTCATTAAATGCATCAAATTATTGGCAAGGGTGGACCAGAAACCGAATGCTGAAATGTCACAGAGAAGAGAGCGTTTGTGATGATGAATGCTAGTTAGTCTCCTATTCCTTATTAGGGTTTATTCCACGTTGTATCGATAAATTAGACAAGGCCGTATGAATTGCATCATATTATGAAATAGATTTTCAATGAAATAATCGAAGTGGAGTATGCTGTAGAAGTTCGATAATTTTTCAAAAGGCTCAATGCAGGACAATATACATAAAACGATTCTGTGAAAATTATCATAAATATATACACAAAAGACATCCTCTCTCTTTTTGTAGATTTTATATGCTGCCTTTATTTTTCAAAGGGGATGCAGAACGATTGAATTACATTTTTTTAGCGTAAAATATTCTTTATATAATTTTTTTATAATCACCCCTAAAAAAATCTAGAGTTTATGATAACTTTAAAGTTCGTTTTTTTATTCCAATCCCAAAGGCAAATAAAAACTTTAAATTGATTTATCTCAGAAAAAAATATAATTCTTTTACCTTTATTTAAAACTTTAAGGCTTTTTTCTATTGTGCCAAATGCTTTGATGTTTTCCTACGTATTTCTATTTGAAAATGTAGCAAAAGTTATGAATTTTTTTTAAAAAATAAGAAAATTGAGAATTTAAGGAATTTTCAATAATCATTCATAAAAATAAGTATTTTGTTTATACCAATCATGTTCCCAAAAATCCATCTCAGCTTTTGTTATACATAGTTTGATGTACTTGTAAATCAAATTTCATGTGTGTGCGTCAATTATTTATTGTAAGAGGAGTAGCATTAAAATCCTATCATAAATTTTTGAATTTTTCCTTAAAAAATTGAGTGGTTAGCTTTTTGAAGTCTCTTGAGCACAAGCACTGTTTTACCTAATACATATACATGAGTTGTAAGCAAAAAAATTGTAAAAACCATTGAATCAAAGATTTTTTTTTTATAAATTGGACAATGTCTCCTTAAATTATCAAATCATTTTACTAATCAAACTGAATTTAATTCTGTGTGTAAGTGTTTCTTCACAAAATATTTCAATATTAAAGTACCACAGACGACGATATGGATGATTAAAATTTGAGGTTATGTATTGGAAAGAAACCAGTACAGGAAAAGAACCACTTTTCAGTAATTAACCGCTGTGTTTGTATTTTGGTTAGGTCATTGTATGTTTGGTTTGAACACCAGTTTAATATTTCCAAGTTGTGTATAATTTTTAGCTTCCTTATTCATCCTTGTATCTTAATCGTCTTGTTTGATATTCGCAAGCAAACAAAGTTCCATATTAAAGTTATAAAATCCTTAAAATTCTCACAAATGAAAATCTCGTATTACATTTCTCGTCTCCAATGTTAAAAAAAATAAATAAAAGTAACGCAAATATTTCTACTTAGAATTTTGGAGATCGTGTTAAATCAAAATAAGTCGTGTAAAAAGATAATTTTTTTCTTTCTAATTCGTGTTAAAGCAAAATCGTGGGAAAAAGTTCCTGTAGAATCGGATGTGTATCTATCACAAACTTATAAATAAATATGAACATATTTCAGTAAAAGTTCCAAAATTTAGAATATTTTGTATTGATTGATATCTTTTAAATGAGAGATGTTTGTAGAATAAGAACTAGATTTTTTACTAACAATTTACTAATGACTTTACTATAAATAAACGTAACCACAGAATTCAAAATCTGCTGATTACTAATAAATGGGATTTTGAAGTGAAATGAAAAATTGCTTCGAGACTTCAGTGAGCCTTAATCAAGTTTTGTCACGTTTTTCTCCTTCAACAAGCATGAATCGAGGATTTTTGATCACGTTATATTTGAATAAAATTTTAGAGTGAAAGGAAGTTAGAGAGCATTTTAGAAGTGTAGTTTGTTTTATTTCTTTAATCATATTTCTTATGCATTCATTCAGGATTTCATTTTAAGTTTAATGCTTCTTTAAAAAAATCTTGATAATCTTAAGTATTACCGAAAGAATTTGTACGTAATTAGATTTAAAAAAAAACATAAAATTTCATTTAAGTAAATTAAAGTTCATTAAATAAATTTTATTTTATCAAAATGTTGAGTGAGTTTCTTTTTATAAGTCACAAATTCTTTTTGATTTGATACTTTTTGTGATTAGAGAGAGAGAGAGAGAGGAGAGAGAGAAGAGAGAGAGAGAGAGAGAGGAGAGAGAGAGAAGTTATGTTTATATTTTTCCCTTTCAGTATCTTCTTTCGTATACTAATTTTTTCTCTAAGAAGTACAAAAATAAATGCATGGAAATATTTATGTAAGGTTTAAAAAGAAATTAAGCTAAATATACTTCTGCGCACATGCGCTCAGTAAAAAATAAAGTTTTATTGGAAGATTGCAGAGTATTTTCTTCCTTTTAAACAAAAAATGTTCTTTCCTTTGAGGAAAAAAAAATCGCTTTTTCTTTCTTTAATTTTAAAAAAACATTCAATCATAAATATTACAGTGTTTAACAGTTCTTTTTTAGAATAATTCTGTTGCATTACCATAAACTTAAGCTTATTTTGAAGAAAAATCTGAACGAAACTTAGTTGCAGTAAATTGATCAATATATATAAATATATACACTGGTGTCCAAAAGTTAAGCATAATTGATAATTATGTGAATAAAGAAAGAACTGTAAATCAGAATGGGGGAAAACGTGATATGCGAGTGTAAAATGGTTATAAAATAAGGAAGCAAATCAAAAGAATGATAATTAATTTTATTATCCAAAGTAGCAATTTGAAAGAAAACTGAGCGTAGCAAGGATTCACAATTTAAAGAAAAAATGAATGAAAACATTAAATAAAATACTGATGCTGCAGTTTAATAAGGCGTGTGGTCACCTCTGACAGCTAGGCACGCTGCCCAGCGATTTACCATACTTGCTATGAGATGATGAATGAGTTGTGGGCACAAATGGTTCCAAGCTTCTTGGAGAGCTCTCTTCAGTTCTGTAATGGAGCTTGGTGGGTGCGGAAGGGCTACAATTTGTCTCCCGAGCATATCCCATACATGCTCGATAAGATTTAAATCAGGGGAGTTCGCAGGCCACAACATGCGCTGGATGTTTTCCGTTTCAAGGAAGTCATCAATCAGCACCGCTCGGTAACATGGCGCGTTATCATCCAAGAATATGAAGTTAGGACCAACAGCACCTCGAAACAAGCGAACATAAGGCTGAAGAACTTCGTCTCTGTATCTTTGAGCAGTCACAGACCCCGTGTCGAAGAATTGGAGGTCTGTGCGGCCATCCATCATGATGCCTGCCCATATCATCACTCCCCTTGATGGAAAATGATGTCTTTCCGATATGTTTCTTGGTTCAAAACGTGTTCCACGTTCTCTCCATATCGCTACCCGCCGAGAATCACTACTCAGACTAAACCGGGACTCATCACTGAACATCACATTGGCCCACTCTCCCACACTCCAATGTTGATATTTCAAACTACAGTTCAAACGAGCGCGTTTATGCGCAGACGTGAGAGGGATGCAAACTGCTGGTCTTCTGGCATACAAGCCAGCATGATTGAGTCTCACGTAAACAGTTTGTCTCGAAATTCGTATTTCTGTGGTGACTGTGAGCGCCGAACCCAGTGCTCTGGCAGTACTACCCCTCTGACGTCGCGCACTTATTACCAGATATCGGTCTTGGTGAGAGGTTGTGACTCTTGGTCGACCTGATACTGGTTGTCGGGTAACATCTCCCGTTCTTTGAAACCTCTGCCACAGTCTTGAGATCACAGACTGGTCCACATTCGGAATTCGAGACACTTCGGTTTGTGATCGCGAGGATTCCAGCATTCCAACGATTCTTCCTTTCATAAACATGTCCAATTCGTGTCTTTGTGTCATCATTCACCTTGTTTGATGGTTAAAAACGTTCCTTCGCACAGCAGTTGCACGAAACTTGTCTGAACTACCTATGCTGCGTGAGTCGGTTTCTCCGCGTTCCGATATGCGCCGGTGTTTAGCGCAGGACGTAGTCGACTGAAAAGTTTTGCATAAACCCAATGTTTCTTCTTCACCCAATTAATATCCGCAAGAAATTTGGAATAATTTTACGAATATTTACTCCATGTTTTTTCCATTTTACGATTTATGCTTAACTTTTGGACACCAGTGTATATATATATATATATATATAGTTTCGAAATATGTAATACTTCACTTAATTTTGTTAAAACTACTACCTGTTATGGATTTTAAAATGTTTATTCTACTATAATAAATTTCCTTGTTAATACTACAATGCCAAAAAATTAATATGAACTTAGAGATTACTTATGTAAAACTATGTATACAATTCCTTTTATCATTTCAGCCCTTTTATCAGAATATTCTAAAAGAAAATCTAAAATGTGTAACTTCATAAGCACCTTTACTCATTGAATAAAAAATGAATTGATTTATGGTCATATAAATCCACAAATAATAATATCAGCATCGAGTTTCATGAAGTTTTAGTTATATTTATTCAATGAAGGTAATTTTGTTGTGACAAATTAATTTTATGCATATTTTTACTTTCAGTACATATCTGTAATGACTCATTATTTTCATTATTATGCATAGTGCATGTGCTGTTAATATAAATATGAATAGAAAACCCCTTTGAAAAGCAAGTAATAACTTCTAATAAGAGAAGCTAAAAATCAGCTATATTATCATTTGGGCTAAGCGCCCTAATCCTGTCATTAATGCTGCGTACATTATGAGTAAATACGACATCCGGCTATTTATTTTATCTAAATTTATGAGATGTACCTGTAACCTTGCTTCTCTCATAACCTCTGTTTTATTACGGTCAAAAATAATGGTCATTGCAGCCAAGAATCCCAGTTAAAAGAAAAGTTATGTCATCAGATAGCTCCTTACATTTTTAAGGTGATCGTGAGGGCTGGCCTTATAAATTATTCTCTCCTAGAAGAGAAAAATTACTGCACGACGGTGACGACTTCACTTTTGAAATGGAAAACTGCACGTACGGAGTGACCTATATTTTTTTCACCGCACAGAAAAATAGTCCTTACAAATTTTAATTTTTTTCCCTACAAGATATTTTCTTTGTTGGTTTGAGGTTTCAAAGCGTGGAATCGAATGAGTCTTTTTTCCGAAGAAATTTTAAGCTCTATGATTGAAAGATTTCGAGAATGATGGATACATGCTGTTTGATCGAAATTTTTACTAGAAAAGGAAGATTTCCATTTGCATGACAGAGTTCTACCTCTTTGAGGGACAAAGTGTCCAGCATTTGAACTCCTATCTCTACAAGATTGAATAAAAACTAAATAGTTATTCTAACTAACAAACAAACCATATTATAAACTTTCAGCTCGAGAAATATCACAAAATGAACTTCTAATTGAGGGAACAGAAGTGAGTAAATAAAATTTTCAACTAGAGTGATTCCCCTATTCTAATGACTGAATCTAAATCCAGACAAGACACACTTCAATTCAAACATGCGCAAGCCACTATGAAAAGGAAAATGCTATATCTTCTCCTTACCATTAAACTCAATTTATCTTACCTCTTCCTTATTTTTTGTTCTAATTTGTGTCGGAGAAGAGTATTATGTATGAAAAGAGAGAAATAAAACAAAAGTGAACATCACACCCTTATATAGCATTGGAATTGCATGTATATTTCTTGACGAATAATGTGATCAACAAAGGATCAAGTAGATTGCTTTGGAAAAGTATCTCAATATACAAATATAAGAAACAATATCTAAAATACTAGCAAGAAGATTCGATAAACAACTAAAGTAGATCAAGAGATTATTTATACAGAGATTAAAACTGGAATAGCATCTAATTGTCAAATTATAAAATTGGTGCCCATCTTATTACAAACTTTTTGCGACGAGTAATAATCAGGAAGAGAATTTTAGAACAACTTCTTTGTTAATCAAGAAGCTAAGCAACGCTCGGATATTTAAGTGTTTTTACATATATGATTATTATATTATTGTAAGGGAATAAATACTTTTAATAAAGTCTCAGAAAGTATTTAAGTTCGCTATATTTCATGCATCTTGCCAGTTATGGTCTAAAAATTTAAGAAAAATCAGAAAACCCTCATTTAAAATGGGCGATTTTGGAATAAATTTTAAGTACTAGTATAAAAGGTGGACCAATAAACAATGATTCCACGTCAATTAACAATCTCAACGGGCCTGTATAAATTGTTTTAACACCAGAGATAAGATTTCTGCACAGAATAATAGAAAGAAAAATGCCCACACACACACACACACACACACACACACACACACACACACACACAACACACACACACACACACACACACACACACACACACACACACACACACACACACACACACACAAACCATCGTATCCGTATTCATTAGAGGTATATTAAATGTTTAATTATGATCAAGAAGAGCGTCAAGAAAAAGATTACATAACTAAAATATGCATTGAGAAAAAATTTCAAAAGCACTGCTGTAAGGCACGGGGACTACTTGTGGTGAAAAGATTAAACGTATATTAAAAACATATAAAGACCTTTGATAAAAGTCTGCAAAAATAGTTGTATTTCCTAATTTTACTGAAATAGCCCTTGCTCTCTAAACAAATTTAAAAACGCATTGCGTTCAAGCTATATTAATACTTTCATATAACACTTAAAACCATCAATAACAATTATTTTGTTGCATTAAAATATAAATTTATTAGGATTTTACTCATTTTAAAGGAATAAAAATTTAAAATTTAACTTGGAGACTAATGTTTATTCTTAAACACTTGTAAATAAAACTAATCGTTAATCCCTTTTACTTTAAATATATTTTTTGCGAAAGTGTCTAAAATAATGTAAAAGTGTCTAGGCTTTTTTAACAGTCAATATATATGAGAATACATGCACGTGGTGTTTCGGACGTTTTTTCAAACGCATAACAAAAACATCTTGACAGCATATGTTCTTTAACTTTTGGAAGACTTTTCACTACATGCATTTTTTAAAACTTAGCTGGTTCTAATATTAACTTTCCTCCTAGCGGTTATGCTAAATGTTCGTCTTTTCTTTCGTCGCAGTTATAATGAATAGATAGGAATGCCAACTTTATAAATAATGAGTTTAAAATATTACCTTTTTTGCTACAAATTCTAACGTGTTACCATCTTTAGAGAACTGTAGCATCGTATATTAGAATAAATAATATTAAAAGTATACCAAACAAACGCTAGCTATAAATGGATAATATTTTTGTAATAACTGTGGATTTTTAAGGAAATGTTAGAACAGTTCGGATTTTTAAACGATCTTCCAAAATTATTGGAATTATTACAGTAACCCAGTTGAAATTGAAGATAAATTACACTAAATACACGATAAATGACAAAGAATAAAAATTCTTTAAAGATTTTCCTTTTAAAAAACTAGACAATGATTTTGAATTTTAAAAAGTGTAATAGTTATAGATTCACCAATATAATTGAAATTATTGATATAGAAATCCTGTTACCAATGAGTATTTTAAATTTAACATTTATTTTTTTATTTAAGGTCATTGATTTCTATTATGTTCGCTTAATAATAAGATCTAACTATAAAACAAGAAAAATATAAAGTTATATCTTTCAATTTTTATCTTAGCCTCACTCCCCAAATTGTCTCAAAATATCATCAATTGAATGATTAAGTGAAATTATAAAATAGTGTTATTATACCAAAGGTATTATTAAGATATCGATGTGGACACGACTAGACATTTGAATAAAAGTGAATTATTTTGTTCACAATAAAATGAGTCCTATTTTTTACTTTTAAATATATATATGTAAAATCTAATTTTATGTTCGGTAAACTATTGTACCTAACTAATAATGTAAAAGTTTATTTTAACGTAAAAAATATTTATTATACCTTTTTCGAATATGATAAAAATATTTTTACAATTTTTAAACACAAATATTTTTCAAAACATTACAATTTAAACTTATAGAATTATGGTCTTACAACTTTTAGTCTGTACTTTACACTGTGGCATGTGTTTTTATTCATTTATTAAGAAATACATATCATGGATCCATGACTGATGGTACAGGAAAAGAGGCAAGCAATTTATTGAAATACGAAACTAGTCATATTATTTCCAACAACACAAATTAAAAATTATACTGATTAATTGAGGTAAGAATTCGGATAAAAATTGGTTTAGCTTTATATCTAATAAATATAATGTTAGTTCTACTATTTTATTGTTAATCTAACTTCTGCGATGTTTGGTGAAGAAATTTTCTGTTCGAAAGGGTAAATTAAGTTTAAGATATAAAGAATAAAATTAAGGTCATAATGAAACATGAAATAAAATGCTTATGCAAATGCGCTTTATCAAATGAATAAATACTACACTTAATATGCAATATTTTGGATTCAATAGGAAAAAAAATAAACATTTAGTTCCCCACTTTCATCAACTTAAACACAAATTTTTATTAAGTGTACCTATATATTATATAGTAAGTTAGTCAAATATCAATAGTTAATAATTGGTATTCTTTAACAATTTTGTCACTACTAACATAAATTATTGTTTGAAAAACCATTTATAGAGTTACGTAGAAAATTCGTAATGTAAAAAAATACGCATATAAATGTTGAATGTATTTTATAGGGACAAAATCAAATGCAAATAAAGCAATATGTCAAAAACGCTTGAAATTAAAAATTCATTTATTATCGATAAAAATATAAATTATCGAGTAAGATTAATTTATCAGAATGATAATATAGTTATGTGCCAAAAAATTCACGTAAGTTATTATAAATATGATTTTCCATCCCAGTAAATCTCTCTATATAAAAATGGATGTTTGTATGTATGACTTCGTTTCACTCCACCACTGTTGAACCGATCACTTGAAAATTGGCATGTATATGTATTTTTTTGTGGAGAAGGTTTTTATGTATTTCCTCTTTGTTGCAGCTCCCCACTAGGTGGTGCTACAGCGTTTCAACTTCTGCACCATTCAATCAATCGCCAAGTTGCCAACAGAGTCGCCAAAAATGATGCCAACTTGGCTCTATCACCAATATTTAGCTGTGTTTCCATTGAATCGCTATTGTAATGTAAGGAACGGCGTTGCTTGTGAGTATTACAATTTTTCATAAAAACAGCAGAAAGTAATATTAACGTATACAGTTGTATAAATTATTTACATTATTTTAAGCGTTCATTACACAAAATTTGTCACAATGTATTACTTTTGCTGAGTAGAAATAAGCTTAGGAAGGTGTTTTCAAAAATCGAAACATAAGATGGTTACGGGGCGTTATAAATAAAAAAAAAAAATCCTTTTTATCAGCTATTAGATCTACAGATTTAAAATTTAATAAGGTTTTTTTTTAGTTCAGCTGAGATATGCAAAAGGCTTTTTTTTGTTTAATTTGCAATTCACGTAAAATTAACTCATTAAAAACTTCTTTATCTTTCAATCTGTATTGTTCAATTTTTCAATTCACCCGTCGAAGAACGGACGCACACATCTTCGATATAATTCTGTTTCCTTAAGTATTGTTTCTCTTTTCTCTCCTTAGATAAAATATACATAGTTTAACACAAAACCTTTTTTTTTATTATCAAATATTCAATTTCTAGAGACTTTTACTTCAGGATAAATGCAAACCAGATTTCAGGAGGATAAGACAATGATACAAAATAGAAAGAAAATTGAAACTGCTCAGATTTGGGAAGATCTTTTTGAAAAACTTGCATCCTCATAAAGAATTTACGTGATTCATTTCGAAGAGGCTTATAGTTGAAAGAATTAAATTTGTGCTTTCGAAGGAAAATACTACTCGCAAAGCTTTGTAAAAACCTGCAGATTTACTAAAAGAATACATAAAAGCAGAAATATATTTTCGAAACGTTAGAGATGTATGTAGTTTCGGAATTACACTGAAAATTTAAGATTTTGAATTGGTCAAAAATAAGAAACCCTCTAAATAAAATAAGAACTATATCAAGATGTATAACAATAAAAATACAGTACAAAAAGGATTATCTATATATTGTGTTCATGTGTTTTGCTTTTCAATATCTTAAGTGAATACTTAATATTTATTCATCACATATCTTATGCTGTAGGAATAAATGTGATAGAGATTATGCAGTCAAATGATAACACACAAATATCGTGAATCTATAGATAAAACTTGAGAATCAGGAATTATATTATGAAACAGTGAGTTTTATCTTTGTTTTCACGTAAAGTGTATTTCATAAATATTCAAAATGATGGAGAAATCTGTATATCAAAAAAACATTACGAAAATTCTCAGCCGTTAAATGATCACTATTAGTCTTACGTGCTGTTTATTATGATAACGTTGTATATGTTGCGATTGATAACGAAAGTAGAATAACTGAATAAATCAATATATACATGTGTGTGTGTTACTGATAAAATGTATAATTCAGTTATTTCATAGAATAAGGTAAAGTATGAAATTTTTCATCTATTATATACTTTAACTGACTAGTCTAATTATTTCATGAAATATCATATTTCATAGAATAACTAGATATTTCATGAAATAACCAGACAAGTCAGTTAAAGTATATAATATATGAAAAATTTCATACTTTTCTTAATTATTCTATGAAATAACTAGGTACTTTATGAAATAACTAAGGATAGATCATTAAAGAGAAAAATAAACAATTTCAAAGATATTCTATAAATTAATTGATCATAAATAGATAAAATCTCTCGAAAAATAGATTTTATTCCTTTTGCGGATGAATAATTGATAAATAATTAGGGAAGGCAGTTGATATAATTTATTATTGCTCATATTGCTAACGTTAGTTAAACAGAAAGGGGAAAAAAAGAAGAAAAAATACGTTGCAAAAATAGATATTTAAATATTATCAAGAAATATACATGCTGGGAAGAAAAACTGTTACTTCATAAAAACATTGTGTAAACTTTTTAAAACAAAAATGTAAGAGAATATTAATTTATATTTTATGAGATATACCTTTTTTATTTTACTTTTCATTATTTGTTAGAGCAAGGATTGCTGTGATGACACTTTGGATATCACTGCTTATTATTTTCGAAACAAGCACACTTTTTACTATTACACTAGCACTTTTTAAATATTATACTTGTCCAGTATCGCAACTTTGAGATCTTGCATCAGATCGAAGCGTAGTGTCAATATTTGGAACGCCTTCGATGGAAATTAATTCTCGCTGACATATACTGAACATATCTAGAGTAAAATTGTTTTATTCGGCCATCTCTAGTTCCTAATCGGAAAAATCCTTCCCAAAGCAGCTAGAACCGGTTCAAAGAACTTTAGAGTGCCGTATTTCACACTTTAACGATCAAGTAATCGTTATTCTATAGAATACCTAGTTAAATCGTAGAATTCAATAATTTTATATTTTTTAATTGACTTGTCTAGTTATTTTATAAAATACCTAGTTGTTCTATGAAATAACGGATTTCACACTTTAGCGGTAACATATTTATATATTATAATTAGTTAAAAAAAAACCTTCCTGACGGTTCAAGAGAGAGTGAATTTAATTTATTGTAGAATATATTCTATAAAATTGTTGCCAATAGCATAAAATAAAACGTATGTTATTTTAGTTTATATTTATTACCAGGAAATAATTTGATGAACTATCGATTTGAAATGATAAAATTTCTCAGACTCTTGTCTATGGCTCAATAACCATTTTTAATATACTGTTTAAACATTATCTCACTTCAGTAAATACCATTCATTATATTACTAATCAGCTGGGTAGTGTAGTTAATTAGGCACTAGCCTTATGCTCCCAAGCTTGCGGGTTTGACCCTCGCCGAGTCACTGGATTTTCATGAAGAAAAAATCGACAACGTCCATGTCTATGTTAAAGATCCCTAGAGTGTCTGTTTAGCTAGGGTGCTCTCGACAAAATGAAATTCCTGGGAAAATTTTTCATCGTAAGAGCTCAAGTGCCTCCCTCTGGGGAGAAAAATGGATGTCTCTCAAAATTACATTGGGGCAATTGCTATCCACCTATATGGTGCCACACGAAAAAGGGATACCAGCTCCCGGGGAATAACCTAGTACATCCCCCGGGAATTATTATTAGTTATTTTGTTTTATAAATGCAATACATGATTCCGAATGTGTTTTTTTATGCATCTTATTGGATCAATACTTAGGGGCTATTATAGTGCAAGTTTTGATTCTTACCGAACATAAGCCGAGGCTATGAGGAAAAATATTTGTCTTCTTGGAGAGCTGTACAAGATAAATTTATCCGAAATGTAAGATGTGAAATTTACAATTCATCAGTGTTTTAAAAAATCGCAAAATATCGCGAAAAGAGAAAGAGAGAATATCAGAATAAATGTTATGACTTTTATGGTTTAAGTGTCTTGAAACTATGTTACCACAAAATTTTATCTGTCATTCGGACTTACTATCCAAATCATCTAAGCAATAGCATATTTTCAGAAGTAATGGTATATGCCCTAAAATAGTTAAATTTTCAATACATTTAATTTTACCGCTGAGAAATATTTAGAAAAGAATTTGATGAACTATCCATTTAAAACAGTATAAATGTTCATACTTTTGATTAAAGTTCATTATAACCATTTTAATACGGTTTAAATCTTATTTCACTTCAATAAATACCAATGAATACATTTTAACAAGTAATAACAATTTTAATAACCACGTAGTTTTTAAAATGAAGGAGCAAAATACAAATTTATTAAAACAGAAATAGATGAATAAATCAATTATGTATTTTTTATCCGAAGTTTAAAAATGTGGGAATATTGCTAATATTAAAAATTAGATTACTGCTACTTATATTTTAAATTAAAATTTCCAAATAAATAAATAAATGTTTGATTATCAACTAACAAAACTGAATAACTTAGAAATTTTTTTTCCCATTATGTTTTCACACAGACTATTTTAATTCGTATATTTATAAATAAAAAACATTTTTTTGAAGTTATATAAATTTTTGTACGCGCTTATACTATCCAATCTGTGTGCATGTGAGAATATATAGAGAAGATTCTATAAAAAATACTGAAAACTTTTTTAATTATGTATAACCAAATCATTAGTCTCTCTCATTTAGAATACATGCTTATATGTATACACACATATATATACCTATACATACAAATACATACCTATACAAAAACATACATACATACCTATACATAAACATACACATACCTATAAATATATATATACCTATAAATATAAATATAACACATATACATATATATACATATTTATACACATAACATACATATACATGTACATACATATATATCACACAGTGGAAACTACTTCAATCATACCAGCCGAAGCAGAAAAGATATTTTATGATATGGAGATTAGAAGAGAAATAATTGAAAAAATAATTTCGAAATTTAATACCCTCACGAAAGGGTTGAATTTTTGAAAAATTGGAAAAGCCTTAATTTTGGTTAGATGATTTTAAACTCAAATAAAATTATTTTTCTACTATATAAATAACCAAAAACGATGATTTTTGATAAATGAGTACTGAGGTACGCTGCAACGTTGTGTATAACCCCATCTCTCTTCTCGCAGCTTCGAATCAGTTCGATCGAAGCCATTTTCCTTTATCCGCTTTATCGTGCATTGCAATTTCGACGGTAGGTTTTTAAAAATTTAATACTAAAAAGCTGTTTGATGTACCTCATGTGTTTTATTCTTGTTACAATTTAGTAGGTGTCCTCTCATCGCAATAAATGTTAAAAAGTATTAATACACCTGTTTTTCTTTAATAAAAATTACTTTGTTTTTTTACCATTAAAAACAACTCAAATACCTAAACTTCAGTATCCTTGTGGCAATACTTAACAGAAAAATTAATTTTTAATTTTATTTTTCCCTCCATCTCTATTCCAAAGAACATCCTTTCCGCACAGGTAGGCTTTGAAATTTTGGAATAAAAAATCTATTAACCCTTTTACAAACACATATATCTATATACACACAGACATATATATATATTCCAGTTCCTATTGCACTCTCGTTTGTCCTAATTCACAAAGAAATAATTCCTAACGCCTGCTGTGGTTGCTAATGGCAACCTCACGACTAACAAAACATTTCATTACACCTGCTAAGGAAAGCGGAATCATGCAGGAAAGAATCACGTTTTTACTTCCCATTCAAAAAAATAATTGCACGATATCGACCAATGGACCTTGACATTGTCTGTGTTACTAATACCTTCACGAACATAAAACGGTTGGTTTTCATCAATTATAGACTGACGGATTAGTTTGGTAACACGATGAACTGTCTTCATTTTCAAGCTTCATGCTTGAGTTTCCTTTTTCATCGAATAAAAAAATCCCCAGAGACGAATTTCTATGTTCCTCAAAAAAGAATTATAGGAATAGAAACTATACAGTGAAGGAATTTATAACTCAAATCCACTTAAAAAAATCTGATGTGTTTTAATCAAGGAAAACTTAAACATTTCTTACAGGTGGTCTATGCTAGATGTAGATAAAGATTAAGTTGAGTGTCTCGATAACTCATATTCCATTAAGCACGTCTAGGGATTCAATTTTTTAAAATCTGTTTTCCAATATTTTAATATGAAGCGATATAGTATGAAAAAAATGTCTAGTGAAGCCATTAAATGTCTCAAAGGATCGTATATTTGCAATATATAACATTTTATGTGTTTAATTTTCTTAATCTCTCTAGAATAAATTTGAAATTCATTTCTTTTGAGAATTCTATACTTATATGTGGAAGTCAACATACTGATAAAAATATTGAATAAATTATTTTAATCCTTTATGTTCGTCTCGTAAATTATAGTGTAATATACACTTATTGCTATAAAAATTTGTCAGTCAAAAATAATACGAGCCAGAATAAAACGAAATTTTACATGGAACAACGTTGATGTAAGTATGTGATTACAAAATCAAAGCGAAACGATGATTTACTGTAGAAAGCCTTATAAATGAATGAAAGTTTTAGTACTCTGTTGGGCCACCTCTAGCATGACTGCAAGATGTGATACGGTCGGGAATTTTTTTGCGACATATCTAGCATCCGTATCATATCCCGCGACATCTTGTTACATAGATGCTGTAAACGTAGCTCTAATTCGACCAAACTCGCAAGCTTCCCAGCTTTCCCTCCTAAATGATCCCAGATATGATTAATCGGTGACAAATATGGGGATCGAACAGGTCAGGGAATGGTGGAAGTGAGGTGGAGGCAGTTTTGGGGTACCTTTGCTGTGAGTGGGTGAGCATTGTCCTACTGAAAAATGGCTCTTAGGAGCATCGCCGTGAGATGCAACACATGTGGCTGAAAAATGTCATGAAAATACCTTTGGGCTGCCATGGTGCAATACATCAGTTTTTGAGGTGATCGTGTGTCGTATGCCATGGCACCATTTACCATCACGCACGCAGTGCACGCAAAGTGCTCCGCGACAGCAACTGTTTTTCACCCTGGCACCTTGTGATGGTATGGACCGACACAGAGGCCTACTAGGAAAGGTGCGGTCTGTGTATGGATGACTGAAAATGAGACATTGAGCACTGTGTATGCGTGTCGAATGATGTGACGGTCATCTGGACTATTGGTCTGTCGAGGGCGTCCTCAGCCTGGCCACCCAGTAACAGACCTCCCTCTTATCTACTGATCCCAAACATCCTCATAGTAAAGTCAGAACGGCCTAGGTAGCGAGTCACTTGCCGAGTTGACCACACGTTTCCATCATACCTATGATTCTTCCCTTCTCGAACTCTGACAGCTGCTCATATTGTCTCCGATGACCGCGTAATGGTATCTCTAGTTAAAAAGCATCCCTCTGCAGCAGATTAAATGCACGCAAACGAGCTCTCCAAGGAGGACGAAGTTTAGCACTTTCTGGTGGCATTTCGTAATGTGCAATCACGTTATATTTCTAATTATTTATTTATCTGTCTGTCACGTTTCTTCATACCAAGTTTTGCAACAATCCCACTATTACTTCTTGATTCGTAAATTTTAATGGCAATGAGTGTATAACTAATTTCAAGGATTTTCATATTCAGAAATCGTTTTGAAACCCCTTTGGTATTATAGCACAAGGCTTACAAAAGTACATCAAACTCTAACTAATTACGACAGAAAGGATGCAGATCAAAGTCTATTTAAAGTAAAACATGAAAAACTATTTAATATTTTAAGAAATATGTAACTATGATTGTGTGAAATAAACAATTCTCAAAATTTCATCATTATTGTAAATTGAAATAGTAATTTAGCATTAACAGAATTTGAAGGTTACTACTTATATTTAGTAAAATAAATGTGACTTTTTATTTCATAATTGACAAATTATTTATGATTTACTATTCGTATCTACCTGGTATTACTATTCTTATACCTTCCTTATAATAAATAATTAATTATTACATGTTTTTGGAATCACGTAATTCAGAAAATAATATTAAATAATTGTAATGAGACATGATTTAGGTGATTTTATGTTTATTGAACAATAATGACAAAATTTTTTTGGTAATAGCCATGTAAGGTACGTTGGTTTTAATTAGCATGCAGGGACTGGTGCTATATTTGATCAAGTTGCCTGCTGTACAAGAGCTAAACGTAACAATAAGAGCAAGTACGCTGCTGGCCACACGAAATATAATACCAAGAAGGACTAGAGATATCCCAGTGAAATTTATTTGGTAGATAACATTTTGCACAAAGATCAAACGATTAAAATTACAGCCTCTTGTGATGTGTGGATGATGACAAAATTAGTAGTTAGTATAGCCACCATGGTTGGCAATTATCGCTGCCACAGCATAGAATTAAATAAAGAGGATTTGGATGTATCCTAGAGGTACAACAGTCCATGCGGATTCCACATATTGCCAAATTTGATCTGGTGTAGAAGCGAGTGGTCTCACCACCCGTTGCTACACGACGTTTGCAAGCACCGACTGCCAGGGCCAGTCATTTTGCAAGCATAGACCACACGTTTTCGATTGGCGATAGAATGGGAGAACAAACAAGCCAAGGAAGCAATTAATTCTGATGGGTAAATAATAAATAACTCTTGAACATTGCGCGCCATGTGTGGACGCGCATTATCCTGTTAGAATATGGCTGATGGCAAGCGCTGAATATATGGGAGGACCACGGGCTCCAACACCTCAGAGATGTAGCACTGGCTGAACAGTTTACCGACAATGCGCACTAGAGGAGTGCGGCAGTGAAATTCAATACCACCCCAAACCATGATACCGAGGGCAGAACCAGTGTAGCGATGCAAAACGCTAAAGTTCAGCAGCCTGTCCCACGGTGTCTCCAAACTCGAATCCGACCATCGTGATGCTGCAGGCAGAAGCGGGATTTGTCAGTAAACACAATATCGTTCCATTCCGTTGCCCATGTCCTCCGTTCTTCGCACCATTGGCGGCACAAACGCCTGTGGTTTCTAGTCAAGAGTAAACGAAGCAATGGATGCCTTGCGGACATTCTACTCTACTGCAAACGGCTTCGAATGGTACGAGCAAACACCGAATGATGCTTTACAGACTAAATTTATTGTGTTATGGTTCATGATGTGGCTGCGCGATCCATCACTGTCGTGCGACAATCTGCCTGTCATCACCGGCAGCCGTACAACGAGTTGGGTGCGATCGTCCCTGTCGGTCCGTCATTTCCTCCTGCATCCAGCTATCATAGATCCGCATCACAGTTACTTGGTTTCGTCCAACACGTTGACCGATTTCTCTGAAGGATAATCCGCAATCCTTATAGGCTATTATTCTTCCTCGGTCTTCAGAAACTTTGTCAAAAGACGCTCGATGTCTTCGACGAGGCAGAGATAAAGAGCTTGTGACGGATTCACAAGCTTTTTATCTCACCGCGACCTTTCATTAATATAATCCTCTTGGGAAATCTTTGGACTATCAATTCAAGCTTATTCACAACCAACCCTCTGACGAAGAAACCATGATTATTTAAATTAGGCCAGCTATGTATAGTCTAGGTTTCCATCTAGAAAGAGAGAAAGTGAGGAAATGGAAATAGGATAGATTGCTACTGATCAGGTATTATACCATTTTATAGCGTATTTCAAATATTTGATAAGTGAAAGAATTAAAGTGATGATTGGTCACTAAAATTTAATTAGTATTCAGAAAATTAGAATAGTAGATTTTATTCTGAAATAAGAGGGTCGATATTCAAAGTCTTCTCATATTTCGCGCATCTCTTTATTAATCCACATATTGCTAAGATTAAGAACATCTCTTCTCGTTGAAATTACTTGAATTGTGTTGCTAAATTGTGTGATCAATAAATAGATTGTTTTTAGATATGGCTAGTCTTCCTTCCCTTCCTCCCACATCTCTAGGCGGAAATGAGAGAACATCTCATTCCTCACAAGCCTACGCAAAATAAAAAAAAACGCACGAAAAAACAATTGCCGTACTTTAAATCGCCATTCTTTTCTCCCCTTATATAGCGTTTGTGGGTGGCGCTACGATCGCCCGTGATGTGCGTCTGCGCAATGCAAAGGATCTACATCGCCGCCAATGCATGGTGTAAATTTCAAATGGCTTTTCATGCTTCCTTCAGGGAGTTGCGTTTTGTGTGGCTAGCAGTGTAGTTGACATTTTCAAATACGTATTGCATAAAATTAACATAATAATATCCACAATTCTTGAAAAATAGTTTTATAAATTTTCCACAGTTTATAAAATTCATACAATTTGAATTGGATACGCAAATGAACCATTTTTTTTTCTGCGCATTAAAATACAATGAAAATAGATGAACACTGAATGAATTTATTTCAGAGATTAATCATTTACTCTTTTACACGAACACATTTTCACTCGCATTTTGAAACAAAAAGCCTGATAATTAAATTATCTCCTGATATATGTCTATATTTGCTATAGTTCTATTAAATTTTCTCTTGAGGGATTTCATCTCATAATGGTTGTGAGCCTTCAAGACTTCCGCGTGATAATTAATTTCTTGTTTACCCGCCTATCGTAATTTTATCTCCCCAAAAGTAAAACTTCAGTGTTTTTATATCAGGATGATGCAATCTTTCATTATCAGAGTATGCGAACCAATCAGTAAAGCCTTTACTGGAAATCATATGGTTTTAATAGCTTCCGGTTAACTATGATAACAATATAACGAGGAAGAAAGCCTTTGTGCTTTGTACTGCTTGTGCGCATGTTTGTTGTTCATATCATCCCTTTGTGTTTGTGATCTTCAATAAATGTGACTTTAAATAGCAATGTGTGGTTCCTCCTTAATTCATTCAATGATTTCAATCAAAGAAATTGATTCCCTCACGCAAAATGTCTTAATTCGAGGGCAAATTATCTCATATATAGTAGGCATTGTTATGAAAAAACTATGCATTAATATTCATTTTTGTCTGGATGATTTATTTTTAGATCAAACTGTGAAACAAATATTTATGAGTTCTTTTGTTAAAAAAAAAAAAAAAAAAAAAAAAAAAGAAAGAGAGAGAGAGAGAGAAAGAGAGACTGCTTTTTTTATAGAAATCAAATATATATATTATATGTAAAATTCATATGCATATAATGAAATTATAGAAAATTCAAATGTTAAGGATCAATCAATGACTAGTAATTGCGCAATGGAATGAAAAAAATTAGCAATTGGTGAGACTCTCTCCTTCTCAGGCTTCGATACTTCGATGTAAGTAATAAAATTTTCAAAACTCATTTTAAGATACATTTTGCTAGATATTCTTCAATTGGTTTTTTAAATCTGCTACATTTTCGGATGCCCATATCTGGAGACCTACTATTTCGTGTACAGATTAGATTGGAGAAAGATCTGGTGAACTTGCTGGTGAAGGATGAGGAGGTAGTTCAGATCTGCAAGACGTATATGGCTTGACATTATCTTATTTGATAATGGTAATATGATGAAGTACCATGAGGAGTGGAACAACTGACTTCATGATGTTATCCACATATCTTTTAGCTGTTAAGGCTGTCCTCAGGATGATTAAAGTCGACCTGTTGTCATAAGATAAAGCGCTACACTATTACACTGAGGATAATAGTTGTATATCTCTGTAAATCAAAGACTGATTGATACCTGTGGTACCGACTCTTCCACGCACGGATTCGATGGTCATCTGCTGATGAGACTAAAGCAAGATTCATCGCCGAACACTATACAATACTAGTATGCTACCAGCCATAATTGGCTACGGCATCACTCTAGACCAGCGGTACTCAACCTGCGGCCCACCGAGCCTTTTTAAGTGGCCCGGTCAGTGCTCATTGCTTATTTGAGAACAATATATTAAAAATTTGGTGTCAAGAAATCAAATATATCAATTTTGCTTTTTGTTGTCAATGTTGTACGAGTGCGAATTGATATTCTTTTTCTATTTGTAGCGGTTACGGTTAGTGGTAACAGACAACAGTGGAGTATAATGACAGTTTTACGGCTGGAATTAAATTTTAACTATATTTCATACCTTCCAAGCGAAAGATATCCAAAGAAAATATATCGTTTCAAGACGATTGGGATGTTAACTATTTTGTTGTGAAAAACAAACATGGATCATTAATTGTTTGATTTGTCACGAAAGTGCTGTATTTAAAACATACCAATAAACGACAATCATTCAATGACACTTTTACTTGAAGATCTCATTAAAGAGGTAATAAATATGCTTTCTTGAATAATCTTTGCAACAGCAATAAAGTGTTTTGTCAGTGGTAATGTCACAGCGGTAACAAAGACATCTTATGAAGTTTGTTACATTATTGGTAATCATATGAAACCGTTCACTGATGCAGAAATTGTGAAGAAAAGTATTTCTCAAATGCTTCTAATTCAGTGTTAGTGACAAAAATAAAAAACAGAAAAAAAATTATAATTAAAAAAAGCAAAACAGGAGTTAAAATACTTTGATCAATTTCCCACATTTACCCCCCCCCTTTATCCTCATGATGCGGCCCACGTGAAATTGCTAACATATGTATGTGGCTCACCGTGAAATAGCTGACATATGTATGTGGCCCAGCAGAAAAAAGGTTGAGTATCCCTGCTCTAGACTATTTTGCTGATGTTGTGTGGTTAAATGCAGACGTTTTAAAAGTAGTAGATACCACCGGTGGTACGGAAGAAGCTGTAGCTTATTCAATAGCGAATAATGATGCCGTTTGTGCAATTGGAGTCTATCACACAACCATTAGAACTTGCTTCGCATCCGTACACCTAGATCTTCCGGATTCTTCATTTCGTCAATAAGCACCTTGCAGTGACCAATATTGCCAAACTCTTTGCATCGTCGTGTCGAACTGTGCAAGTAGTGACCTGTTGCTCAGTATCACCAACCAGCTTCATATATCCCAACTATGCGACCTTGCTCGAAGTCGTCCAATTATGTATAAGAATATCGTAACAATATTATTGGTTGTGTCGCTAGGGGATTGCTACTTCAACATCGAGGGAAGACAAAGATAGCAGAAGTTACATTAACAAAAAATTTCACCATTTGCGTACTAGGTACAAAGGAATTTGCATGAGATTTTTTTCAGATTATTTCTGACATGATCGGATTATTTTAGGTTGTTGCGTTTCATACGCAAAATATTATACATATGTGAAAAGTTGCGGGCTACTGGGATATATATTTTTGTTGCAGTCGTTTTCTAAAGTTTTCAAGAAGACATTTTAATCCCAATTTGTTTATTGACAATGGTTGAAATATTTTGAAGATACATTATATGTGGAAACACAAGAAAAACCCTTTACAGTATATAAGGGTAGCATTACCAAAATGAAAATGCGCGCACTAAGGGAGGACAAAAGCGTTCTTTTACCAGTCTAAAATCCCCCAGCTTATTATAAAATCTGCGATACTTATATAATGTTTTAAGACATCGCGTAATTTAATCTTTAGAATCCAATTAATTGGATACAGTGGAATGAAATATTCTGTCAACTATATCCAAAAATTTAACGACGTGGTAGTTTTTGACACTAACGTTGCGGTTAATTTATTATTCTTCCTAAGCGGGTAGTTAAAAGGAATTAAGGATAGAACGATGGTTTTAAGGTTTCAAGACCAAAATTAATTAAAGAAAGGCTCTCTCAAGAAACTAGAATAGATAATCATTACACACATAAAAATACATTTGTACATATATACATATGTATTCACATACCACTAAACGAAATAAATTTTTTGTGAATTACAGTGATATAATAAAAGAGGATACCACAATCTCTTCTTTAATCCGTATAGAGACATGACTTCATTGGAGTATATCCGAGATTCTGTCATTTAATGTCTATCTTGAAATGTTTCCTTTCTCAGTCTGTTCGTGTTCTTTCTGTTATGATGAACCTCGTAATATCTACTAAAAATTATCACTCAATGAATGTAGCACCTCTTCAAGAAGAAAACGAAGCGCAAGGCGTCTTATTAATGTGTCAAATCATTATTTCCATCGTTTTCGACACAACAATTTATACCAAAGTTTATTTTGGAATGTTTCGAGAGGTTGTTAATCACTTAAATGACAATGATCTCTATATTATTCTTTTCATTTAGCAGAGTTATATAATTTGTTATTCGTCTAATATAGGACAAAAACTATATAATTCAATCCTTTAAAAGGCCCGTGGGAAGTATACTCATCAAATTCCTCAAATTTTAAATGTTGATGGGAAGCTCATTTCCCATCTATGATTTCTATAGCTAGCACAACAGTTTCTGGATTTTCAAGTCGTAAACGCAAAGGGCAACCTGTAAATTTCCTGAGCAACAGGAAAACTACTCTAGATGAGATACAATTAACTACAGATAATGACCATGTGCTTTTACAAAAAACATATAAACATTTCAATTTATGCTATATATATTGAAGTACAAGAGAACAAAATATATTTGCACAGCTCTCTCTATACCAATATATGTTGATCCCCACTTTCTAAAGTTTCATGAAAAGTAATGTATAAATTCTTAAAAATTTGAACTCAAAATATATCTAGTTCATAATTTCTTTTGTAGATCTTAGTATTTAAATATTATATGTGTTATGCCACGTAATATGAAATAAAAGGAAATGAGAAATACCAAACATAAGATGTCCTACTTTTTAGCAGTTCCAGTGTGCGGTGGGAAGGATATTTCCCATAAAAAGTGGTCTTAAAAATCAAATTAATTTTATGTTAATTAATGTACTGAATATAAATTTCTTTTTATAAAACAATCTTAATCTAAAAAATTATCATAACTATAGTAGAAAAAAGGCTCTATAAAGGGTTAAAGATTTGAAAAGAACCGTCTTTCTCAATAAGCTTCGAATATCATGGAATTACAAGACAGTAATGTACGAATAAGTAGACTATGCGATTCAGATTATGTTAAAAATCAAGAAGCATTAACAGGTTGGGATGATGCTAATCGCAAATGCTAACCAACTCTTGCTCCGATATCACCAAGCTTTCAATATATCCGTAGTAAATTTCATTATATAATTATATTTATTTTCATTTCTTAGTTTCAGTTTTAAAAGCAAAAGTTACCAATAAAATGCGTCGAATACTTTATAAAGAGTTTATAAAAATTATGGAAGAAAATACGCTTTAAACCCTTAACTAGTTTGCCCATATGAGCTATTGAAAGTTGGCTACAACTGGTTTACCCGTACGCTGTACTGGCACTGATATTTTCTACTCTCCATCCATTTGATTTTCACATGTTTTTAATTCTTCTAGTGAGATTATTAGTTCTAGTATTTTTAAGAGGATGCGGTTTGTCTATGGTATTGGAATATTTCTCATCCGGGATTTTCTTTGAGATGAAGGAAGCATTTTTTCATTAAAGGGAAGAATTTAGAACCTTGAAACGATTCGATAAAGAACAGGGGTTGGAGAGGCAATGTGCAATTTGTTGTTTGAAAAGAAACGAAAATGGAAAAAATTATCCAAAAAAGTAGATATTATCTCTGTCCCCATTACAATGCAAGAACGCACGCACGCACGCACGCACGCACGCACACGCACGCACACGCACGCACGCACGCACTATTCTTCATAGTACGCAGAGTGTACTTATAAAAAGCAAACATTTAAGGAGTTTTGTTCTCCACATTTATAAAATTAATAATAGTGGGGAAACTTTAAAATTGAAAATTCAAATAAATTTCTTCCATCTTTACATTCTATTAAGTATTATGCTTAGTTATATACAATAAAAAAATGTGCCTTTTTTGAGACATTTTCGGCAAAAAAATATATAGCTTACGGGTTTAAAAACATGTAAAATTATTAGAACCTCCAGAGCCTATTCATTATATTATATTTGTCATTAACGAGTTCCTTCAAAGAAAAAGTAAGAAAAATTCGGTATTTGTTCATCGAAAGTATAAAATATAGTAAGAAATAATATAAAACATATGGATCATCCTATAGGTCTTGCATTGGAAAAGAAATAATACGTGCCACATATTCTTAAGATATTCCAATCATGACAACATGCAAGATGAAAAAATTATACAAACTATAGACAAATTATGAACTTATTTTGTGATATGGTAGTGATTTTCGATCTGACGAGCATATCATTATCATCAATACACGGCGTTTAAAAAAGAACTCTTACTTTTAAGAGTTATTGAAATAAGGTTACTAAGGAAACGTAGTGGAAATGTAAACAATATCAAATATTCAAATGTATGCGTCTAACATTTTTTTCTTTGAAATACAGATATGACATTGTTACATAAATTAAGTACATTCCCCACGTAAATTTCCAGTCCACAAATGTTTATTTTGAGTTGGACAATGTTATATTATGGTCAAATTTAATGATAACTTGTTATTACAGTTGGTTACTTTTACATTGCTAAGTGTATTATATATAAATAAAACACGTTAACAAAAATTCCAGAAAGCTAATTTAATAGTATGATAATACTTTTTAACAAAGAAACGAGGTCCAAGTTTGGGATATATTTTATATACAGATCTTGAAATTTCCCATCTTTCGAAATTTCTACACTTTTAAAGTAAAAAAAAAAAAAAGACCCTCTAAGTGATTTGACAGAAAAATTCAAAACCATTTCCAAACTTTTTCTTAAAGCTCTCAGAGCTATTTGTCGAAGTTTATTAATAAAAGAAAAATTCTTTCATCCAGTAAACTCCATAACAGAAAACTTGTCGATGGATCTCCATCGTCAAAAAGAGATTAGCAGTGAATTGATAATTCAGTAAGAATTTTAAGAAAAAAAATATTTTTAAGAAGCTTCGCGGATTACCATAAGAAAGAAATACCTTATTGGATAATTCTTCAATTGAAAAATATAAATTGCAAATGTATGATTAATTTCTTTAAAAGCTGTCAGCTGCAGAAATTAATCTTATATTAAATTAAAAGGAGAATATTTTGCCAAAAAATATAGGTTTTGTCAAAAATAAAGGTAATCTAATCAGCCAAAGGTGATAACTTGTTAGTGTTTTAGCTTTCAAACTATGCATATAATTATTTAACGCCCTATAGTTAGTAGTTAATAAATAATAGTTAAAATGTTATATATATATATGATACAGAAATTAAATTAAAAGATAATGATATAGTTATTATAATATTTATGACAAACGAGAAGATTTTAAATTCCCTATTATAAAAGTACCACATTGGGAGAGTAATGTACATGTTTCTATATTCAGAAATATTATTATTAATTACATTTAACACAATAAATTTCTAGTTTCAAAAAATCAGAAAAAATAAAAAAACTATAAACATTTCACTAAATACTGCTTAGTTAAAAAAACAATTAATTTTATATTAATAGTTATTTTAATAAAGAAATTCTAAATAGTAAGATTCAAATTCCATAGTTTATTAACAGTTTATTATTATAAATTTATCATTTTTTCTAAGATATAGTTACCTCCAAATTCTAATTTTAGATAAAATTACTTATTTTCTAAGTTTTTTTTAAACCATTTTTATTATAGTGTTCCTAATGTAATGGTAGTATGTTTACTACCATTACTAAGGGGGCTCATCTTCTTTAGGTGAGTACGGGTGTCACAATCCCGAGGTGCCCTAGTGATCTTTTCCTTTTCCCACGGGGTTTACTGTCTTTGGTAAACACGGGCTTCACGAACCCGGGGTACCCTAGTGATCCTTCTCTATTTTCGACCCTCTTTCTTGTCCTTCAATTCATTCTTTCTTTCTCTTCCCGTCTAGACCACAGATATTAAAACAAATGTTTGGAGCAGTATAGCCGAAATCGGCTCTTGCGCCAATAAACCCCAAAATCATTTACAATTTTAAATTTTTATTTCTGTTCTTTTCATACTTTATATGGTTTATTAACAGATTTTTTTCATAGTTTATTAACAGGTTATTATTATAAATTTATTATTCTTCCTAGATAGATATAGGTACCTCCAGATTCTAATTTTAGATAAAATTATTTGTTCTGTTAGAATTTTTTTAAAAATCATTTTATCTTAGTGTCCCTAAGATAATGGTAGTATGCTTTTAATTCTTAATTTATTATTTCTGTTCTTTTCATATTTTTGCTAAGTGCTACTTTTCAGCCATTGCTATGCTTTGAATTTGCATTTGGGTCCAGATTCTGGCAATAACTTGCTTATTGTACTCAGATTTAGCGTGGGCTCTGCATTTTTTAATGTAATTTTTAGGTAAGTTACCTTTTTCTTGTAATGGATTTAGATATTCTATCCATTATTTTCAATAGGTTTTTGCTCAGTATTATTAAGAGAAAGGGGGAAGGTTGGCTGGCCACACAAAACATGTTCAACTCCACTTTTATATACATTATTTTATATACAAGCTGTCCTAAGTCAGCAATGTTTATAATACTGTAGCATCCATATATTTTATATATTTAACTCTATTATTTTTATTTTTTCATATATCCATTCTAAAATCTATTGTCTGGTTTGCCTGCACTTTCAATTTTTTTTAAAAATTTGATTAATGTTCATTCATCTCTCTCTTGTAGAGAAATTTTGACTATATATATATAATTTAAAAGTATATACCAATATGTACTTTTTTACAAATTTTTTTGTTCTAGCACGAATTTCAAAAGTGTTTTTATTTTATTTTAAATTATAATTCTTACAGTGAAATCAGAAAATAGTCGATTTATGTGTGAGTGACACATGTATTATGAGCCCACACATGTGTGAGGGACTTGGTCTATTTCATGGCTTGTTTACTTTGTATTCTGGAGTTACGGGGAATATCCGAATTATATATATATAATCAATTTTCTTTATTTTGTCGTACTTCAACTTGAAAACATCATATCGTTCTTCAGTTTAGTTGTATTTTGAGTTAAAGGGTTGGAGTTCGTACGATGCAATAAATAATTTCAATAAAATTCTAAAAGTTTTGATGTTTGAATTAAAATTTTTTTAATTAGATGGTAAAACTAAAAAATCATGGGCGCAACACCCATGAGGGCCAAGACCTAATGTACCCAACTCAGTTTTCGTGACCTTGGGCGTTGAAGTGCATGTGCAGATGTTCCGGTCAGCTGGTTAGTCCTACGCGAAACCCTCCGTGTTTAGTTCCCAAATACAAGCTTTACTCGTTTATCGACCCATTGAAGGGATAAAAGGCTGAGCTGACCTTGCCCAGGCCGGGATTTGAACCCTGGACATGTGGCGTGGAAGCGCACTACCATTCAGCCACTCAGCTTCAATTTGATATTAAAATTTCCAATATAATTTGTGTTGATGATAATTTTTACTCTCTATTAAAAAGGTAATTCAGCACAATCAATCCAAATTTTAAATTGAAAATTTTGTTTTACTTAAATTTTTTTAACATTGGAGACGAAGAATATAATGCGATTTCCATTAGTTAAAATTTCCCTAATTTTATAACATCGAATTTTGTCTGGAAAATTAAGATATCGAGCTCACGATACCAAACACGACGATTAAGGTACGTGGAAAAATAAGATAACTAAGAACGATGCCCGAAACTAAACTGGTGCTTGAACCCCCAGCTGATCAGTGGACAAATGGCACGGAGTACAAATGTATGAGTACACGCAAACTTATATATTTAATGTCAGAAAGTGATGAGGATTAAAATCTTTTTATGTGTTTCTCATATTGTTTTTCCTAATTTTTGTGCTCATGAATTAGTGACGTATTTTGTCCCTTTTAAAATGATAATTTGCTTTCTATGATACATACACAATCTATGTAAAACAAAATGTTTAAGATTCTAACATAAATACTCATGGTTTACCGTATTATATTTGCTGATTGCTTAGGACTGGAACCAATCTTTCATTTTTCCATCAATGCAATACAATTTTACGCGAATTTTTTACACGTATTCTTCGGAAATATATCAGGCAACGGTTGCCTAATGGTTATGGTCACGAATTTGTGGCTGGAGTGTCACGGATTCGAGTCCTGGTGCCACTGAAAACCTGTCCTATAGAGGAAGCTGATACACGTTAAATATGTTGAGGTTCAATGTCCTCCAAGTGGTGTGGTAGTTAGGAGAGGGTGGTGCCAGCTCAGGAGTTGTCTTCGTCACTTGATAGAGGTTCAAAATTACGAAGTCCGTCGCCAATAGCTCTCGTGTTCCTTACAGTGCTACGTTAGCAAAACTCCCACTCATTCGGGAATGTATCTATTGTATAAAAACAGAATTAGGTGCATATGTTACTGTTAAAGTGTGAAATCTGTTATTTCATAGAATAACTAAGTATTTCATGAAATAACTGGACAAGTCAGTTAAAATATATAAAATTATTGAATTCTACAATTTAACTAGGTGTCTTATAGAAAAACGATTATTTGATCGCTAAAGTATGAAATACGGCAGCCGAAAGTTCTTTAAACAGGTTCTAGTTTGCTTTTAGTCAATTTTGAACCCCAATTCAAAATGCCATCACATCAATCCTTATTCTAATAAATAATGAAAAGTAAAATATAAAAGGCACCTCATAATTTGTTTGAAAAAAATTACACAATGTTTTTATGAAGAACATTTTTTATTCCCAGCATGTATTTTTTTAATAATATTTAAATATAACTATTTCTGTCTGTGTGTGTGCAACATATTCTTTTTTTCCTTTCTGTTTAATTAATGGCTGCAATATGAGCAATAAATAAATTATATCATCTGCTTTTTCTTATTATTTATCAATTAATCATCCGCAATAGGGATAAAATGTATTTTTTCGAGAGACTTTAGCTATTTATAGTCAATTAATTTATAAAATAACTTTGAAATTGTTTATTTTTCACTTTAAGGGTCTATCCTTAGTTATTTCATATGAAAACCTAGTTATTTCAAAGAATAACTAGTAAAGTGAGAAATTTTTTTCTATTATATATTTTAACTGGCTTGTCTTGTTACTTCAGGAAATATCTAGTTGCTCTATGAAATAACTGAATTATACACTTTAACGGTAACATATATATATATATATATAGTTTACATTTTTTCTCTACTCTCCAGCATGTAGTAATAATAATTCCAGAATCCCTACGAAGGTTTTCAAGGATATTAAAGAAATTAATAAAAATAAGTTTTGTGATATTGAAAGAGTTCCATATATAGCTCCATAAAATATAAATCAAGATGAATATTTAAAATTATTAGGATCTTAATTAATTGTCTCTGAACATCACTTTCCTTGGATCGTTGCAACTGTTGGAGCTTTTAATCAATTACACGGGTAACATCAATGAATATTTAAAAGCTTAAAGACATTCGAGAAGTGTTTGGTAGTTACTTAGCTTGATTACATATTTTTACTGCTAATAATTAGGTATTTTCTTATGCTGACATCAAAGAGGGCGTTGGTTACATTTGCGTAGCAAGTAGCTACTCTTCGTAGTTTTTCTTTTATATTCGTAAGAATTTTGAAAATATATCTAAAATGTGTATGTGTGTAAATTTTCTGTAGTTTCTTTTTTATGTTTTTTTTTAAAAATTAAATTTTAGACAAGATGTACCAATAATATAAACTGCTTTTTGATTTAATGAAATTAAATCATTAATAAAATTAAATTTCTTTATTTTTACTTAATTGCTTTGACAGCTTAAGATTAGCGGGATAGAGCTTCCTTCAGCATTAATATATAAAAACTTTTTTTTAAATTACTCTGAAAAACCAATTAAGAGAGTTCTTTAAAATAAACACTCCAACTAATTTTTTAAAAATATTTGTCCTTTGAAATTTCGATTCTGATGTTATATTTTTGTTTAGTATGTTATACATTCTGGGGTTTCACGTCAGACTAACCACCTGACCGGAACATCTGCTCATGCACCTGAGGGCCTAAGGTAACGTATACTGAGATGGGCACAGAAGCCTTGGCCTTCATGGGCTGTTGCGCCACTGAGTTAAGTTATGTAATACATTAAAGGAGTTTTGCAAAGATTGAAATACTTTATCTGTACTTCATTTTAAAATTTGTACAGTCGTTTGGTTCTCAAATATTTGAAAATAATTTTTTTTCTTTTATGTTTTCAAAGTTAAATGGGTTTTAAGATAAAGGAAAACTTTTCACCATTTTTCATGTTTTCTCCACTGACATTTTTTAAGAGTTTTCACAGTGAAATAATAATGTTCAAATACTTTACTAAAATAGTCAAACATAATGAGTTATTCTTAACAAAACATCTTAAAAAAGCACACAAACACTAAATTTTTTTAACTTCTTTTTTCAGTTGAAAAAAAAATTGATATTTGCTTTATTAAGATGTGTGAGTTTTTTGTATTTAATTATGTCGTCAGTCAAGGGGGACTTTGGGGCCATGAAGCCTGACTGACGCCAAGTACGCGTATTTAAATAACCTATTTATAAAATACTAAAGACAAAACCTAGCTTTGCAGGGGTGTCCTAATATTCTCCGTTACGTTACTGGAATCAGATTGTGAACAAAATAACAAAATAACATTATTTGAATATCAGTTAGTAAGAAACGACGACGATATTTTTTTCTTCCTTTTAACACATTTGCAAATGAAAGCAATACCAATATCAGAAATCCAATGTTCTCCTTTCAAACCAAAATCCAGATGTCTTTTCAAACCAAAAACTTTATACAAGATGCAAATGAACCTTAGTTTTCTATAAGACCTGCACAAAAATATTGTACACCTGCTGATGATAACAGGCAGGCGAGAAATAAAGTTTCGAATCTCTTTGTTAAAATAATTTTGGATACGATCTGATTTCCAGAAAAACATATAACAAAGAAATGTAGTATAAAGAATCTGAATAATTTTATTTAGATTTTAAGAAAAGTTATGAGGAAGAAGAATATTAAAATAAATCAGACTATTCCTCGGTTTGAAAGTAAAAATATCTATTATAGTATATTAAGAAAAATTTGAAAGAGTTTTTGAAATGTTAAGAATTTAGCTTAAACACGAATAACATCTTCAAGAGGGATATGTATAAATACATTTTAAAATTTGTGAGAAAATTTTAAAACTAATTTAATGCGTCACCTTTGAATGTGGCCTCTAGTATTTAATCTTTTATAAGGAAAAGGAACAGAGGTGAATCGCGTAGATCTGGAATTCTTTTATGTCTTTAAAAAGATTTACAGTTAAATATTCGTACTTAGCTCACAAGCCTTTCAAGGAAAATTTTCCGCTAGTAAGTTCATTCACAAAAGTGTTAGAATTCTACATTAATTATGGAATTGGTCCCTTCTGATATTTTTTTAAGAACTAACCTAGAAATAATATTTTATCTTAAATGAAAAATTATAAGAAGTTTTGTTTGCTGTTTTAGAATTATTCACGGTAATTTTGAATTAATAAAGTTGCAATTTTTAGTATCAAATTAGCTGTTCACGTGAAGTTATACCTAATGCGTGTATTGGAAAATTAATGAGGATATTAATGTTTTCATCATCAATAAGCTGTAGAAAAAATTTCCAAAATTAGTTGCTGTGTATAATGCCTTGAATTTTTTAGGAGAATACTTTATTATTCCTTCAAATATATTATTGATCAATGAAAAAGAATTTAAGATTAAATAAAAAATGTTCTGGTATGCTTTATCACAAACACTATTTTGATATTCTCATTAAATTAAAACCATTTTTAATCAAAATGATAACAAATAATACAATTAGTTCTTAAATATTTTAGAAAATTTTCATGTGATGCATAAATTGATTTCTACATAAATACACATGATTTCATACAGAACTGTTGATTGAGGATTTTATTAAACTAATATAAAAATATTTTTCCATACTTTGAAAAAGAAATGTATGCAGTTAGATTAGAAAATTAATTTATTGCTTTGTAATTCTGTATTTTCAACAGATAATGATGTTTTAATAATTAATGCTCATTGTTAGAGTTTCTTGCATACAAAAAAAAATACATACTATAACAATAAAAATTTCTGTTCACAGCCCATTATTCTTGGATTGTCTCATAAAAAAATGTAAGGAGCAACATAGAAGGAAAATTGAAAAACTTTATGAATGGTGGCAATGCCTAGTTTACTATTTCATAACTTCACATTGTATCTTCATATCCTTAAAATCATTTAATTTTTAAAATTAAAAACAAGATAAGATTTTTTTTCTGATTTTCAAAGTAAATATTCCGCTTTCATTCTATCCGCTTTAAAAAAAATGCATTCTGTTTTTCATGTGAATTCCTTTCTGTTTATTGATATACACTTGCAGAAAAATATTGGTCCATTTATTAAATGAAGTAAGAGATAGTACTATACTGACCATAATATACTTTTCTGCACAACCTTCGATGTTCGATTTAAACATTAATCTCTAAATTTACGTTCTGTTGTTTAGATCTCATTGAAAGGAGCAATATTAAGAAAATAAAGGCATTCAGAAATAACTTATGTTTATATTACCTCTAAAATAAAAACAGTACTTCGTCAAAAAATTTGCTGGATGCGTGAACTTAAAGAAATTTTTTATTGCTTGTTTTTTTAACAAAGTTAAATCTGCCTTTGGAATGAATTCTTATCTTATTAGAGTTTTTTAAGGTAAAGTTAATTGGATAATATGAACGTTCCCTTAATTTAATTCTTAGACGTATAGAAGAAAGTATGTTTTAATTTTTGAATAATCAATTTAAAACTCTTGCTATTTTTTTCTCTTTGTTTAACACTCACTAAAAAGGCCAAGACGATGCCCTTTCTTCGCTTGAAATAATTTAAAACAAAAAGTTTAATTTTTTAAAAACTTTAAACTAAAGTCATGATAAATAGTTAACGAAAAGTATATCGAATTAAGACTAAATAAGGATAATTAAAAAACTTTTTATTTGTTTAAGGTATCAGACTACCCTAAAACTATTATTTTGCCAAAAATTGACAAATTTTTTTTATGATTTTATTTTATAGACCATCTTATTAGCTTTATGAAAATAACCAGTTTATTATTTTCTATTCACTAGAACAAAAACTACAAGTGTTTTAGTAAAAGCAGATGCCACTACTTTAAACAAGATATCATACTTTAAAATGCGTTTTACTCGAAATGTATGTGTTTTTTTAAAATGCTCAAACGGGGAATGTGCGATTGCTCAAAAAGTTTTGAAAATAATCAACTGAAATTTTTTGTATACGTTATATATATAATAGTAGAAGTGTTTTAACGTTCATATTTATCAATTACTTTTTTATTACAAAATTTACAGTCCCTTATGTTAATATAATCACTGTTTTCTTAAGCAATTTCATATAATAACTAAGATAAAGTGCTCTAGTTTTTGTAAAAATTAAAATATCTCTTATCCTGAAGGTCATTTCAAAAAGGAATAACATAGCAACACATCAGAATTGAAAAATTGAAAATTCGTTCACATAAACTTTTGGCCCAGCTTATGTTATTTTTTATAAATTTTTACCCATTTTTTTAGTCATAGTAATTTCTATTTATCTTCTTAATTTTAGCATATTTTTCTAAAAATGTGTACGAAATAAATCTAAAAACCACAAGAAATCCCGATATCATCATTTTTTTTTAAATTAAAAAATTTGTCGCAAGTTGTCGGATACTTTAAAAAGATTTTTTTCTTTTGCTACTGGGAACAATTTGTATTAAAAAAAGTTATTGGGAGCAAAAATTTACAAAAAGTTTTTGTAATTACATATTTTAAAAATATGTATTAATGCTATTGAATAAAAGTTGTTTGCTAATATTTCTTTCTAGCTTCATGTGCAGACTTATCCTGTTCAATACAATGACCTAATGAATTAGCAGCGTAAACTTTGATAAGTTGCCGAGTTTAATTGTGATTAGACTGATGATATGACAGATTTCTCAGAAGCAGTTTCGGAGCTATTATCTGAAGAAACTTTTACTTAAGACTTCAGTCTTACATACTGAAACTTCTGTTTTTGGAAATCAGTGAATTATCTTGCCATGTGTTTCATTCATTCAGTAATTAAAATTTTTTTGAAAAGAAAAGCTTTTCAGGTAAGGTATCAATATCCGTCTCTCACAAAATATTGGATTCCATTTAAATTAACGCATAATATGGAGACTTAATTAAAATATATATTTCACTATTTCACCTAGCGAATTTACGTGGACCATTCGCGGAGAAAAATTACATGTCTTTATTTTAGAGAGTTTTACTTGCAATTTGATAAGCTTTAAAAATAAGTTTTTTAATCATTAATTGAAAAAAAATTGTATAAGTATAAGCATCAAAAGTTAATTCAGTTAAATAGCTAAGGTATATAATTATGGGAGACTGAAAATGCAACATCAAGTAGCACTGAAGAAATTTGGCAAACAAAGACAACAATAAACAATTAGTGAATGTATTTTGAAAAGGTTTTCATAACACAGAACGAGAACGTCAGCTCAGTAGATTGTTGAATCCACGAGGACTGCGGAAGCAATACATGATGGCAACAGGTTTAGGTATAAAGTCGATGAGCGTACGGCTGACACCTGAGAGACTTAATTCTCAGACTACTTTTTTTTCTAACCATTTGCTGCTGTTTGTTCTCCGAACGCGATGGAGCAGGTCCAATGACGTGCCATTTTTGTACGATTAGTGAGAGATCAGGAGAAAAGGGGGACCAGAGGAAAGCCCTTGCGCAATCTGTAGAACACATTGGCTGATGCGTTAAGTGTGAGGTCGGGTGTTATTCAGCTACAAAAGGGTCCCCAAAGAAAAAGAAATGTCACCAACCGCAGCACATCATACACGCAGGTGAGCCGTCATAGTGATTTGAATATGAACATTAGAGGATCAGCTTTCTTATGCGATGGCGACCCATTCCCTCTTACCGCGATGTCGAGTGGTGGAGCGTTAAACGGATGTGACCGGTTTGGACCTTTAACCACGGTGGCCGCACTATCACACACGACGACTATCATTGCACAAACAGAAGTATGATTCGTCTGCATACGATTCCATTTCGTTGTCCACGTCGTTTTAACACATCACTATTATTAAAGGAATAGTCTGAGTTTGCGGGGTAGTTGTCAATCGTCTTAACGGATAACATGACGAGTAATGGTTCTGGTTGATATGGGATCATCAAATGGTGTCCTGCATATGCTGCAAAAGGATAGTAGAAGTGTCGATGGATGCGTGGATTCCCGCGTACTGACATCGTTCTGGCCGCACCAGCACCCTTAAAATTAGCCACATTTCAGTGTTCCAATCATCTTTGCCCCAGCCAGTGCATCGCGAATGCTTCAGGACGGGTGCCAGTTGAGATTTGAGATATCGACCAACCTAACCTTCTCGGTTCAGCCACCATGCCCCTCGTAAAATCTTCTGTCTGCTGGAACTGCTTCGCTGACGACATATTGACATTCTCTGGTATTACATGTGTCATTTGAGACAAGAAAAAGTCTACAATGGTTTTCCGAACAGAAATGATATCGCACACTCTGCTTTGATATCGCACACCCTGTATGTTCCTTCTCTTATATCCTACTCAAAAAGCGGTGGAAAGTGCACATTTAACTTCACTTGCATCGTTGAGTTGAGCTATCGTTAGTTTTGTACAGTTTTTGAATCACTCCTTGGTGTTGCATTTTCACTGTCATGGTGTGACCGTATGTGTGTGTAGAATTCAAACTAAGGAGTTTTATGTTTAACGAGTAACACGTGATCACAAGCAAATAAACAAAATTTTATCCTGAAACTCAGGATAAAACACGAGCACCAAAATACCAAAGGAATGATACGTATTCAAAACAGATGCCAGCACCATGAATATAATAGGTTAAGGGATGCTTTTAGTAGTGTTAAATTAAATTTTAACGTTTAGCCAATCTTTTACCTTTTTTTTTCTAGTTCTGGGTAAAGATGCAAATAATACTTTTATTTAAAACATACCTTATGCGAGCGCGCACGCGCAAACACACACATGAAAAGCAGATTTTAATCAAAACACTTAATTTATGCAAGATTATCAAATTAGTCTCTTTCTATAAATTTTAACAGTTCAGAAATGTAGGTAATAAAAACTAATTTTTAACATAAGAGAAAAATATTAACAATCGAACATTTTTATTGAGATTGTTGGTTACTGAGTTGGGATATATCTAATGAAATATCATAAGGACTGTCATTACTTAGAATTATTGAATCAAAACTTACAAAAATTCATGAAAATTTTACTTCAAAAACACTATCACACTTCTAAAAAAAACACATGTTAATATTAAGATCAGCCGTATGGCATGTAGCTTTCAATAGTTTACTTAAGTTGTTGAAAATCCAGCTAATAATTTGTATATAGTAATTAATAATTAAAATTAATAACTGCTAAAATATTGTTTTTATTGGAGATTTCTCAATGAAGCTTTACTATTTACAAAGGGAATTTTTCCTCTTTCTTTTCATTTAAGTACAAAATAACTAATTAAAAAAAGAACTTCACTTAAATAAAAATAGGGAGGAAAATCGTTTAAACTAAATTTTAATGCTCTGGACGCACGTCTGACTCTTTTCATTGAGTGATCGGAAATTTTATTAATGTCGCACTATAAAGCAACACGAGGGCTATTGGCAATGGACCTCGTAATTTTGAACCCAGGTAAAGTGAAGAGAACGACACCTGAGCTCGCATCCCTCTCCTAACTACCACACCAACGGGAGAATGTTGATCCTCGATAGATTTAACGGGCATCGGCCTTCTTTACACGGCGGGTCTTCAGAGGCACTATGCTCGAATTTATGATATGCTGGCCACTAGTTTGTGACCATAACTACTAGGCTACCGCGGCCACCTCTTTCCATTGAACGATTGCTCGTTAAAATACCTAGTTTCGAGTAGTTATGTGAATTTTAGCCATAATAAGTGATTTAGGCATAAATAAACTATTTTTTCTAATTAAATAGATAATTTATATATGTGTGAGACGAAATTTATTAATATAAACATATTTCATATTCAGTGATGGGGGAAAAGAAAAATTATTAAAAAAATGTTGGAAATTAGTATTTAGGATTAGATTCTGAAGTTCATAACAAAGTATAATTTTTATCCCTGAAGGCACGAAAAACAAAGAGCTTGTATATATGATGTTATTTAATGTGCTACGCGGGGCTAAAGGCGTAACTTAAGGCTTCCTGGATGAAATGATGCTTATTACCTAGGATAAGATCTTCCGCGCGCGCGCGTTTTAATACCCCTCTTTATGACAAAGCTGATGTGTCCCGAGTTCTTGATCTTTCCTCCTACATTAAAACGGATGCTTTTCATCAAAGAGGAGGAATTCCAAATTTATCAAAGCTATAAGATTGCTAAGTATTATATTTTTCTTAAAATTCTAGTTTTTCTACCTTTGAATGGTATTATATTACTACAGTTTGCTGAGAATATACAAAGAGTTAGAAATTTTGGAAAAATAGTATTTGAGGGTTGATGTTTTGGATATTATGGTGGATATATATATATATATATATTATATATATATAATTTGTTTGAGAAACATTTATTTTTGTAACGTTTTTCTCATTTATTTTACAAGTTAAACTTTGAAACCTGAATTTAATTTATGTAAAATTAAGCACTCAATAAAATGGAACATAAAAATGAAATAATATAAGGAAAAATAATTCTAATTTTTAAACAGAGAAAATCGTATTGTTCCCTTTTTCCTCTCAGATTGATTTTATGTCTGAGAAATATATTAAAGACAGTCGAATCAAATTAGGTTATAACAGTTAAGTTTTTAAGTTATAACAGTTAGTTGAGTTTTTGTTACATAAAGTTAAGTTATACTTAGTTAAGTTTTTAAGTTATAACAAAGTAAGAGATTAATTAAAAATGTTTGCTTTTGATAAAAATTAAAATAAATAGACCGATAAGGCGCTTTTTTAAACTAATAGCGTCAGATTTTCCAAAACAATAACTTTTTGACACTTTAAAATGTTTACTTATTTTTACAACACTCATAAAATGTAACTAAAAACTTAATTTTAATTATATTGTCCATTTGAATTGAAGCCAAAATAATATTCATGGGAAATTATATTTGAAAATAATTTAAAAACGAAAGAAAATTAATTTTTCATCGAAAAATAAATAACATACTCAACTTTTTTTAAAAAAAACTTCTAAGATGGTTCTACTCTTTACATTGACACTTTAACTTATAATGAGAAGGTTACTTTTTCTATATTCTAATTAATATACTTAGAATAATAATGCAAGTAATTTTAAGTTGAAAATTTTCTCTAAACTTTTAAAATTAATTCAACCTTTTTTTTTTACCCCAAGATCTATATAGATTTAAAGTCATATCATTTTTCAGAAAATGGTAAAAGATTTTTATTTGTTCTAGTCAACTGTGTTGTATAAACTTCAACTGTTTCATTGTTTGAGGTTTGATTTTTAGGTTTTCAAAATTTACGTTTTTCTAGGGTTTCTGTATAAGTGAAACTGTTTTTTGGATAATAATACTTAATTAAAAAATGCAATTATGATCCATAATTAAAACTACTTATTAGAAGTGAAGAATTTAACTCTCAAATTACCATATTTAATAATTTTAAAGACTCGAAGCATAAAATTACTCTAAAATAAAACAAAATCTAACTAAAAAGCTATCAACATCATGTTAGCATACTTTTTTTATCTTTCTGTAGTTAATATCACACCAACTACATTCATTTAAAAATGTTAGGATTAATTTAATTTATAATAGAGATAAATTAAATCACAGGAGTCGTTTGTTTTTTAGACTAGAGATGAACGCAGCTCAATTATTTTAGAGAAACACATAAAGAACTATTTAAAAGCAATCTGAAATCGAACAAAGCGCCTTGAAAAGCGATATTTCTGCAAAAATATCGACAAACTTTCTAACAAAATTTCGAAACTTACCGGTTAAACTCTCAACAAGTTCTTGAAAAACAAATGTTTAAAATGTTGCGCGAGCAACGCGCTTGTTACAATTTTTTTTCATGAGAATGATTTTCCTGAAAGTAAAATAGAAGAGCTAACTTTTCGGAGTGCGCTAAGGGTTAAGCATTCTAGTGGAAATAAACCGTTAAGTGTTCTACCGAGGAGAGTGCAGCGGCTAACTGCCAAATAAGTCGCCAAAACTTTTCAAAAGCGCCAAATGAAATAGTTTTCAATAACAACGCAGAAATGAAGAGCATCAAATGAAATTTTTTTTTACAGATGTAGTGAATCAGTCGAAAATACTTACGTGCGGAATTAGTAAATTCTAATAAAACAAATGATTTCAAAGTTTTTACGTACTAACTCAGACTTCCTTTGAGATAATGACAGCTGTAGTTTGAGATATATATTTTTAATTTTAAAAGAACTTTTTCGAAAATGGTTTCTAGGTTACAAAAGAGAGAGATTTCTTTAACCAAAGTAAAAAGCTAAACCTCTTTTTTAGAATAATCCGGAACAGGAAAAGAGACAGGAAGTTATATTAGTGTTTGGAAAATATTTTCACGTGGTTCGTAAAATGTGAATTAAATATTATTTTAGTAAGGGATTTTTTGATTAAAAAGTACTTTCTTATTGCTATATATATATATAAACGACACGAAAACATTTTTTTTGGTAATAATATAACGCGTAATTTATGTTAACGCGTAAATTATGTATTATTAAACGTATGACCCTTTTATGACTAATGAACTCAGTTCTTATCTCTACAAAGGAAATTTTTGCAATTAAAAATATTTTTAGATTGAAAAAGTGATATTGAGATTGTAAATATTATATAAAATTTAAATTAATGTTTTCAATTTGAATCAATTTCTGGTTTGTAATAATTTAGTTCCACAAAAAACATACTTTCAGTGTGACAGAGATCTGAACATCATATATATAGAATAAAGGTCAATCAACTATTAGCTACCTATAAAGCTTTTTGTTATTATATTGGAAAAAATTGAATTGAAACCTCCTAGTTTCAATAGAAATTCGACGGATTACAGTTATTAAAATGTCCCATATTCTGCAAGGAAAATATTAAAAAATATCCATCGTATTGTAGATTATTCCACATATTTAATTAGTACTGATCAAACATAGGGACTTAAATGTTCTTTAAAAAATAAGATATCTATGTATGTTTCTCTCTCTCTCTCTCTCTCAGTTTTAATTTTCAGTAATTCTGTTACTTTAGATTGCTTTTAAATAGGATTATTTTGGATATTTTACTTTTCGTTATCTACATAGCCTGTATAAATTTGTCTGTGGCCGGTTTTTCCAAGGCAACGCCTGAATCATCCCTGATTTATTTATTTTTTAAAAAAACTATACAAAATCTAATGTGAAATAACCGAACTTTGAAATTTTAATTTCTATTATTGAGAGAGAGATACGAGTATTACAGCAATTTTTTAAAGAGCACACACACATACATTGCATACAAAAAATCTATTACACAAAAATAATTATTTAGTACCTCTTGTTATACTTAGTTATTAAGACAAATATTTAGGTCAAATAAATAAATTTGTTAGATGTTTAGTAGTTTTTTTTATCATATTTAATTCTAGTCTTTTTACTTTTTCAAATTTTCCTATCTTATTTCACAAATTTAAGAGTTTAAAAAGTAAAAGAAAATTTTTTACTTCTATGACATTTCTTTTGACATAAGTCTAGTTTGTTTTTTCTTTAAGCGATATAAGACGAAAAATATTAGTGAAAAAGCTTGTCCTTTATTTTTGTGTGTGATTCTCCTTAAAGATTAATTATATTTAAAATAAACTGAATTCAAGCACGCGCGTAATCATGATTAAAATATATTGAAAACCATTTGTTATCATAGTCACACTTAAATTTTATTCATTTTTTATTTTTGCTTACTTTTTCTAACTCAAACATAGCTTGAATGAATTAAATATTAATAATAACAAAATGATTCACAGAATTTTGATATATTATTACTGTGTATACAGTACTCTAGAATCAGTTAAATTGTTCGGAAATGATTTTTTAATCTTGCATCTTACTCGTGCCATTTTTTTTTGTACAGAACATTGAAACAAGTTCTCCGTAATTATAATTAATTTTTAATTAAGAAGCAGGATGCTTAATGAAAAGATGGAAAACTTTTTGACTTGTAAAATATTTTTCTAAACAAGATGAGATTGGTAGAAAAGGAAAAAAAATAAGTAGATGTAATGTCAAGAAACTAATTAATTACCAACTCAGTTCTATGTTAATAAATAAATAGTTATTTATCGCAACATTTATATACTGAATTTTCTTTAATATTTATTTTGTTACCTTCTTCTGTTGTTTGTACTGTTTATTCTCTCTTCGGATGTATTAATAAAACTTTAAAAATTAATACCTAATTTGTTGAATGAAAAGCTGATTTAGAAAATAGAACTAAAGAAATAATTTTCATACATTCATATGCATATTTTAAGTTATTTAGTTCATTTTCCGTGTAACCGCATTGGAAATGAAAATAATCTTTGTTATGCTATGTTAGGCTAGAAAAATGATTTAACATTTTGGATAGTTAGTTTAGTTTAAAATTTTCATGCATGCATATAAGCACATACATAAGTGTTCATTGGTATGAATATTTTCGAAAGATAAAGTTGATATTCTAATGGTATGCAGATTTTTGAATACTATACATAATGATGCATTCAAACTTTGTTACAGATAAATTTACTTTGTACAGTTTGGAAGCAATCTGATACTTCTTAAATGTTAAATATATAAATAAATACCATTCGTATAATATAACACTTTATCTCTCTCTACAATTGAATTAAGATATATTAGATATTTATGAAATCCTTCCAGTAAATTTTAACTACTAATTTAATAATTCAAAAAATGGAAAGATTTCATATTATAATTTGGCGTGTGGTATAAGAAAATATACGAAGAAATAAATAAGTAATTAAATTTACTGTGATATTAGGGTTTTCACCTTAATTCACTTCTATTGCATTATACGAAATTGGGAACATACATTGTTGGTAATCCCATGATGTTTCGAAGTGGTTTAACAGGCTTAGAACTAGGAATTGGATCATAAATCCATTGGATTACAACCGCTTTCTGTGTACATCACTAATAATCTTCCAGTATTTCACACTAACAAACAGTCTCCAGAAATATATGAATAAATCGTGATGTGTGTGTGCAGGATGAAATCATGTTTCTTAACATTTGTTAGGATACAAGCTCGAGTGTAATTAAATCGAATATTATACAATTAGTCAACAAATCACTCCTCAAAAGAACAGTTTTAGATATATATGGAAAGTTATCGAGAGAGACTTGAAACTTTTTTTACACATTTTAATACTAAATTGTTTTTAAAGTGAAATTCAATTTGCTAAAAAACTCATTCCCATTGATCACAAGCTTTCAGTTAAAGTATCCAACTACTTGCGGCAACTTTTTCTTTTTTAAAAAAAATAGAGATATGGGGATTTTTGTTCTTTTTAGATTTGTTTAGACATTTTAAGAAAAATATGCTAAAATTAAGAAGAGAAAAAGAAATTATTATTATTAAAATGGGTAAAAGTTTAAAAAAATAACATAAACGTGGTCCATACTGTATCAAAAGTTTATGTACATACACCGGTGTCCAAAAGTTAAGCATAAAAAGTAAAATGCGAAAAACATGGAGTAAATATTCGTAAAATTATTCCAAATTTCTTGCGGATATTAATTGGGTAAAGAAGAAACATTGGGTTTATGCAAAACTTTTCAGTCGACTACGCCCTGTGCGAAACACCGGAGCATGTCGGAACGCGGAGAAACCGACTCACGCAGCATAGACAGTTCAGACAAGTTTCGTGCAACTGCTGTGCGAAGGAGCGTTGTTAACCATCAAACAAGGTGAATGATGGCACAAAGACGCCAATTGGACATGTTTACGATAGGAAAAATCATTGGAATGTTGAAATCCTCACGATCACAAACCGAAGTGTCTGAAATTCCGAATGTGGACCAGTCTGTGATCTCAAGACTGTGGCAGAGGTTTCAAAGAACGGGAGATGTTACCCGACAACCAGTATCAGGTCGACCAAGAGTCATAACCCCTCGCCAAGACCGATATCTGGTAATAAGTGCGCGACGTCAGAGGGGCAGTACTGCCAGAGAACTGGGTTCGCCGTTCACAGTCGCCACAGGAATACGAATTTCGAGACAAACTGTTTACGTGAGACTCAATCATGCTGGCCTGTATGCCAGAAGACTAGCAGTTTGCATCCCTCTCACGTCTGCGCATAAACGCTCTCGTTTGAACTGGAGTTTGAAATATCAATATTGGAGTGTGGGAGAGTGGGCCAATGTGATGTTCAGTGACGAGTCGCGGTTTAGTCTGAGTAGTGATTCTCGGCGGGTAACGATATGGAGAGAACGTGGAACACGTTTTGAACCAAGAAACATAACGGAAAGACATCATTTTCCATCAAGGGGAGTAATGGTATTGGCAGGCATCATGATGGATGGCCACACAGACCTCCAAATCTTTGACACGGGGTCTGTGACTGCTCAAAGATACAGAGACGAAGTTCTTGAGCCTTATGTTTGCTTGTTTCGAGGTGCTGTGGGCCCTAACTTCATATTCATGGATGATAACGCGCCATGTCATCGAGTGGTGCTGATTGATGACTTTCTTGAAACAAAAAACATCCAGCGCATGTCATGGCCTGCGAACTCCCCTGATTTAAATCCTATCGAGCATGTATGGGATATGCTCGGGAGACAAATTGCAGCCCTTTCGCACCCACCAAGCTCCATTACAGAACTGAAGAGAGCTCTCCAAGAAGCTTGGAACCGTTTGAGCTCACAACTCATTCATCATCTCATAGCAAGTATGGTAAATCGCTGGGCAGAGTGCCTGGCTGTCAGAGGTGACCACACGTCTTATTAAATTGCAGCATCAGTATTTTATTTAATGTTTTCTTTCATTTTTTCTTTAAAGTGTGAATCCTTGCTATGCTCAGTTTTCTTTCAAACTGCTACTTTGGTTAATAAAATTAATTATTATCATTCTTTTGATTTGCTTCCTTATTTTATAACCATTTTACACTCACATATCACGTTTCCCGCCATTCTGATTTACAGTTTCTTCTTTATTCACATAATTATCAGTTATGCTTAACTTTTGGACACCAGTGTATTTTAAATTTTTCAATTCTGATGTGTTGCTATGTCATTCATTTTTGAAATGACCTTCAGAATAAGAGATATTTTAATTTTTACAAATACTAGAGCATTTTATTATATGAAATTGCTTAAAAAATAGTGATTATATTAACATAAGGGACTGTAAATTTTGTAATAAAATAGTGATTGATAAATCTGAAAGTTAAAACACTTCTACTATTATACAGAACATACACAAAAATGTTAGTTAATTATTTTCAAAACTTTTTTTTGAGCATTTTAAAAGAAAAAGCACATTTCGAGTAAAACGCGTTTTAAAGTATGACATCTTACTTGAAGTATAGCATCTGTTTTTATAAAACACTCGTAGTTTATGTTCTAGTGAACGGAAAATAAAAAACTTGGTATTTTTATACAGCTAATAAGATGGCCTATAAAATAAAATCGTAAAAAAATTTGTCCATTTTTGGCAAAATGTAGAATTTTAGGGTAGTCGGATACCATAAGCTTAAGGTTTTTAGAAGTTTTTATCCGTCTTTTTTCTTCATGCATGGAAAGTCAAACCATATTGAAGATTTTTTATAACGTAACTTGTGTTGACAAATTGATAAATGTTGCATAGTTCAAGGTTATCTTTGAGTGATGATAAAGTATAAGACCTGAGTTTGGAATATTTTTTCAGATATAAAACTACTCGAATGTTAATAATGTATTCTGGCTTCGCCATCTTATAGAAAGCAGATGTTAAATCATGTTACTAACTTTTGTTCGAGTTGAATCATTTTTTGGTATAAAGTGTGTTTTGCATTTTTTTCTTTATTGTAATGCTAAATTATCTCTATCTCTTTGCATGGTAAAATAAAAAATTTATTATTTACAGATACTTTGAAATTTTAAAAACGCTGTATCAAACAGCTTTATGAATTACAATGTGACAAATTTTCATGAAAACGAGTCTTAATTCAGTCTGAAAATGCTCTCAGTGTTTTTAGTTTAGGTTTTTGTACATTTGGCGAAGACAGTCTTAAGTCACTTTATGTTTGTGTCATTACCTTCAGTACATTACGTTCTAGCTGAAATAACAATTGGCTACTTCCGTTATACATTGTTGACCTTCTGAAAGGCACCAATAAGAAGGAAACATCTAATTAGCGTGAAATTTGCATCCAAACGTAGACCTTGATAAGGCGTAAAATAAAACACGTCGTAATGTACTTTCAAGTAATGTGTGGAAGAAGTTCAGAGGTGTCAGACCTGCAAATGTTATGCAATGAGAGAACAGAAGGATATTTTTAAGTGCTGGAATTACATTTTTTCGCTTTTTTTCTGCCTGAGAAGCTTTATTAAGTTTCGTCAAAGATTATGGGAGTTGGTTGAGCCCGTTTCAGAGTATGACGAAGAATTGTGGCTTTTGGAGATTGTTTTCAGATTATCGTTGCATGAAATCGGCGCTCGTGTTGGACGAAATGATATGAATATGAAATCAGTGGGTGCAGGAAGAATAGAAGTAAAACCCTCCAACCTCGTTGCACCACTACACTTGATGACAGGTATATTTGTGTTGGATATGCTCTGCCACATCAGGTAGAATATCACAAGAAATTCGGTTTGTTGAACAACTGGTGTTCCCGCGTACTATTCGACGTCATATGTAGCAGAGGGGAGTTTTAGTAAGGATTCCACTTCAGTGATTATTTTTGACTGTGAACCACTAGTATATGTTGCTACAATGGTTCATTGAATGCCGGACATCGACAAATGAATGGCGCGACATTGTTTGGTTTGTTCAGACAAATTATGATTCTGCGTACAACATTACGACGAACGTATGCTAGCCTTTCGGAAACAAGGTAGGAGATTTCATGACTCTTACGCTATATATCGCCATTTTGGTACTTAAACTGGTATTATAGCTTGTGACTTTACTCCCGCGCCTTCTAATATGCATTGTCGATACTCTCCATAACCACCACCACATCTCTGATGTTTTGGAGCCTGTTCCCGCCTCTTATGTTTAAGTTTTGCCTGTGGTCAAGTTTAAATAGACAATGCATTGGCACACACAACTTTTAAAAATTCTTCAGTTAATATCTGGTTATACTCCTGCCTTTATCTTCCCTTTCTCTTAACCTGTTACCTGTCGAGCACATTTTCCCGGCGATCAACAAATTGAAGCTCCAGATACACTAACTGCTGTTACGCCAGATGAACTTTTCAAACGTGTCGAAGCACAACATTAACTAATATATTCCAAGAATTCAACAAACTTTCTTTCACTCCAAGGCGTGTTATAATAGTTATTGTTATTATTTTAATAATTTCACCCCTGCACTTTATGTTGTTTGTTCAATAAATTTATCTCTGATATCTCTTTTCCTTCTTAGTATTTATTGTATTTGAAACGGTCAGCAATGCAGTTTATAAATATCTTGTAATCGTCTATTTTCAATGCCTTGTATTGTTTGAATAAAATTTAGATGACTATTTTTTGTGGTTGTTATTTTATTATTATATTTATAATCCATATCTAAAACTTACATTTTCCTGGAAGAGGGTTTTTGTTTCCAGTAATTCTTACATATTTTGGATTTTATTATTATTTTTCTGAAAAAAAAAAACATTCAGAACAAATATTTTTTTTATGAAATATTTAAATAGAAAAAAATTATCAAATAATCAAAAATTCGCATTGATTATTTCATATGATGTATAAAGTATAACTTTAAAATATATTAGGCTTTTTAAGAAAATATGAATTACAATAAATATTTTGAATTCAAAGAAGAATTATTTTGAAACAACTGAACGTAACCAAAACGAACTAAATCTGTTAACACGCATAGACGACACTAGATGATTTAAAAAAAAATTAAATACTACTACTTTTCTAAAGATAGATAACTGATTATGCTGTGCATTTTAGTCTTAAATATTTTCCGGGGATTCAATCTTTTTTATTTTACCAATCTTTTTTATTTATCGAGTCCACTTAACCATAGGAAGCCGATTTTTTCTGTCATCTATTTGTAAGAGTGGCAAATGCTTGAAACCCTTTTAACGTTTTTATTAGAGAGGGTGAGTTTATGATTTTAAAACAAAGTGGTGAGTTTCTTACGAGAGTTTCATTAAAGCAATCATGCTTCAATTGGAATATGTCATAACTTCCTTACACGAAATGCCATAATGTACAATAGGATTGATCTAAACAATTTTTTTTGGAATTTCAAAACCTACCTATGAAGAAAAGTTGTTCTTTAGTATATAGATCAGGTGCGGCCAACCTTTCTTGGGAAGAGTGCTACTCTTTGATAAAAAATAATTATGCGTATCAGTTCCAACTTTTCCAACAAATAAATACTAAAAAGTAAATAAAAATGTTACTTGTTGGTTAATTATGGGATATTTACGCAAATAGCACATTTTTTAATGCAATTCTATGAAGTAGAAATTTAAAAATATAATAAATAAGACGAAAGCGCAAATTTAAGTTTTATTGTTAATAAACTTTTTACAAGTTCAATCAATTAGGTTAGGTACATATACATATATATAAAATTAGTTACTTAAATTATTTTATTCAAAATAATTATTAAACGATCAGTACTTAACTTAATGTGTCTTTTGAATTACTACTTTTTTTACTAAGTCATCTGTATTAGGACTAGCTTTTGCAGATAAAATTAGGTCATTATAGGTGCACATTAGCTAGTTATGAGGGATATTTATTTTATTATGCCCCTCATAGCAGAAAACATTTATCAACAAACATATTTTGATCCAAATTTTGAGGCTTTCGTCTAAGACAACCCACTTCAATAAAATTGTAGAAAATAATTATTTTTATTATTACGTATTCAAAAATCTTTAAATTTTTCAGTAAGTCTTCGCGTGTCACTGTTACTACTCCACCGTGCCGAAAGTTGACCACCCCTGATATAGATGAAGGGGAAAATGGAACAGAAAATTAATTTTTATGTTAAGTACTGCCACAAGTGAATGAAGCTCAGGTATTTATACTGGTATGGTAAAAAGTGAAAGTAAATTTTATCTAAGTGAAACAGCATTTTTTAGAACTTTTTAATATTTATTTCAATAAGAGGACAGATACTAAATTCTTTCAAGAAAAATTATCAAATATATTTAATAGCCTCTTAGTATAATTTTTTTAAAAAGAATCTACTGTCGAATTACAAAGCAAGAAAAAGCGAAATAAGACAAAAAGCTTGGATCGGATTGATTCGACGGTGCGAGGAGAGTTAATTGGGGTTGTGAAATGTTGCAATTTACATTGTACTATTAACTATATATTCAGTACTCATTTATCAATAATAATCGCTTTGGTTATTTAAATTGTAGAAAAGTAGCTTTGTTTTGAGTCTGAAATCACCTAACGAAAATAAAGTATTTTTCCATTTTTTTTCGAAAATGAAACTGCTTTGCAGCAATACTAAATTTGGAAATATTTTTTAAAATATTATTTTTCCCTAGTTTCTATAACATAGAACATCTTTTCCACAATAGGAGGTTTCGATTAATATTTTTCTTTCTCCTTTTAAACGTGATCTATCCTAATGTATTTATCTCAAAGACAGATATATATATTCGTTATAAAAATGTTTTCAAATTTGTCTTCATCTTATTTTCTGATGTACAAATCAACTCTAAGGTACAAATTAACGCCTTATTTTTGGAAAAGAGTAAAAGTGAGAGTTATGGAAACTCTATTATGTCAATCAAATCTACTATCGAATGTTTTTAAAACTATTAATCGAGCTAAAAATCTTTATAATTGCAAGCACAATTTATAAATGATTCATCTTTTATTTTTTCTTGTGTCCTGGGTTTTTTGGAATTTTGATAATAAATGATTTGATATAAAATTCAACTGCCACTTGATTTATATTAAGGATTAATAAACATTAATTTATAAATTTATTCGAGATATAATGGAAAAAATGACAGTTTTTTACTGTATTTATTAATCAATTCTACTTGTTTCACTTTTTTTTCTGGAATCATCATCACTGCACTGTTTTGAAGCTCATTTGAGCAAGTCACAAGATGAGATATTTTAATTTTACAGGGTGAAATCAAAGTCTTACCCTGATTATAAAAATTCATTGCAAAATGATCGTTTAATATAATAATGTAACTTTTGTATCATTGGATAGGTCAGTTTTAGTAGTTTTTTTGTGCAATAAATGACGCTAATTATCCTTCCAGAAAAACTCAGGGAAGCATTTGTAAGGGACATTTTTTGCTGAAATGACGTCTATTCAAGAGAAAGCCCAATGTGTGTGCTCTGGTTTCACGAAACAAAATAGCTTATTAATGTTCAGCGTAAATTTAGACATTGTTACCGAAGCAAACCTTCTGGGGCAAAATCAACAAAGCGATGGTAATGTTTAAGAAACAGGCAGCGTTAAAGATCTGAGGGATAGAACTCGCTACCTTTGGTTCTGTAAGCACGTAACTTACCACTGGATCAAAATGACCACTTCAGTCAGGCGGTGTTACTGGCTTGTTTATATACCACCACCACACACTCTCCTACTAGTGAATCGGTAGGTGAATTAACGATAAAGTTGTTATGGCGAGCGTGTGAGTTGTCGTTGTTGTTGCGTCAAGTGTGTCTGACGCCTTGATTGTTGCGTCATGTGGATCTGACGGCTTTTAATTGCTTTTGCGGCAGGTGGATGGCACCACGTAGCTGCGCGAGGTTGTGTTTTTCTGAGTTCAGCTTCAAGGTCACCAATGAAGGAGATTCGATCTCAGTACCTTCTGATCCGTAAGCACGTAACTTACCGCTGGACCAAAATGATCACTTCAGTCCGGAGGCTGTAACTGGCTTATATAGATACCACCGCCAACCCAGAAGGGGCCAACCTAGTGTGAGTGAAGAAACTGTTGAACATGTTCGATATTTCGTTTAAACGGAGTCCTAATAAATCAATTTGTGAAACATCATGTAAACTTCAAATATTGTTAACAAGTTTGGTGAGAATTCTTTATAAAAAGCTTAGGTTGCATGCTTATAAAGTGCAAGATATGTTAAAGAACACTTGGCAGGACTAGACATACTACCCGATAGCTTAGATACTCTCCAAGCTATTGGGAGGGTGGCATACGTTGAAATTTACTGAGGTAACTGGCCTTATAAGAAATTCATAATAGTATACTTAAAATACATCCAAACAAACATATGTCTAATTATAATAGTTTGAGCACAATAAATATTTGTATTCAGGGCAAAAGACTTTGGGTTCATCTAGCATATCAGCAAAGTATAAACTTAGTAAATATTGTCATCATACACATACGCATAGTTATATTTCCCCCCATAAATTTTAAAAATTAAATTGTGAAAAATTTATCTGGAAAACGAACAGTTAGAATGGATTTGATTGCAGAGAAATTATAAATTTCTAAGAGAAAATAATGCCCTTCAATTGTTCCTTAAATTTTATTATAGGCTGGAGAATATAAGATTACTCGGATGATGTGAAAAACTGTAAGCAAAGCTCAATAGGGCAATTAGCCTTTCAATGCAATAGATAACCTGTATCAGTATTCATACAGCCAGACATTAACTCAATTCACCTCCAGTAGTAATTCAGGTACAGTTGGGCACTTAATACATCATCACGGAATTGGATATGTATGTAGATTGTGAAAGCAGGAACGGAAGATTAACATATTCTGTTCCGTACGTAATTCAATGCCATTTATTTATTTCAGAGTATAATATAATGCTGTAATTCACCAAAATATATAATTGTTTTTAATTCTTCTTTTCTAACACAAATTTATCTTTCATAAAACCAATAAAGCTTTAGTCTCAAACAGAACATCGTGCGAATAAATAAATTTTCAGGCATACGTACTTTATAAGAACACAAGCTTCAGCAAATTAACATTTTATTTTTTAAATAAGTAGAGCATGAGTTTTTTTAAAAATGATAAATAAATAAAATCGGAAAACTTATAAAGATGATATAAAAATTAATATTTCTGAAAATGCATATTGTTGGAACTTAATTTAAAAATTAAATAGTAGATGTTAGAATGTGTATTATCTATATTTTCGTGTATAAGAAGAGAATTTTTCGAACATTTTTAAAGTTGAATAGAGGGAATTGGCTTGTATACGGTTTCACTAATTTCAGATAAAACATAATTTAGGGAAAAGGGTTATTTATTCATTACATTTTCCGTTAACCATACTCAAGCGATTTTAATCATTTAACTTTTTAGGTGTTTTGAGTGAACTTTTGTTTTAAAAGAAAGGAACTATAGTTAAAAAAAACGTAATCTTTTAGTCACCAAATCTGGAAATGGGATCTGAAATGAGTCGCTAGATGCTGGATGGGATATGAAAAGGGGAAGTCATTAATCCTGATGATCCTGATCAGGACATTGGAACAAAATTATTAAATTATTGTATTTTCATCGGTCCTGGACAAGTGAGCAAAATTTCGAATTAATCTGACCTTTTAAAGTGGGTAAAAATTGAATTCAAAGATTCCGTTACATACAAGTGAAGCTTATAAAAGGGTGCTAAAAAAAGTCACATAAATCCTTCAAAGTCGGTGTTAGAATTGAAACTTCCCTATAGTTTGTAAAATTCTCATTTGCTCATTGGTATATTTGAATGCACATGATCATCATGTTACTAATTTGCTTTCAAGGCATAAAATATAGGTCAACTATATCAAGTACCGTGTACGAATTTCACTTTGCGCTCATTTTCCAAACCAAAAATGGAGCAGAAAGTTTTAATAGCATAAATATTGTGCAAGATAATAAATGAATGGAAAAAGTATTAGTTTCAAACAGGGTTATCTAAAAGGAAACTACGGTTGTTAACGTTATTCTCGCGCCAGTCTGACCATCGGACGGGAACATCTGCTCATGCACCTCAGGGCCCAAGGTTGCATATACTGAGACGAGTACAGTAGGTCTTGGCCCTCATGGGCTGTTGCGTCCTTGAGTTAGGTTGTTAACGTTATACTTTACAGCAGGGGTGGAAACTCGCGGCCTGCAACGAACATTTTTACGGCCCCTTCAATGTATCTCGGCACACAGAATAATATATAATAAAATTTTAAAAATTTCTCCCAAAATTGGAAAGATAGTAGAAGAGAAGAGATGTCAAGTGTCAGGACGTAAACATTAAATTTTTCTTATTTATTATAATGTACAATTAGAAATAAACCCACATTTCTATGAATATTGATTTCTTTTGCGGTCCATAAAGTTAAATCTTGTTCGTTTGCTAGTTAGTCTTAGAGTTTGACACTCCTGCTTTACAGCAATGCGATTGGAAAATATTCCATTTGTTTTTCTCACTTAGATTCACTTCTTTCTGATTTTCACCCGTATAGTGACATGCTTGAAAATTACAGGAGCTTCTTTGTTGCAGTTCGGCTTACATACGGGTTTTGAATATTGGTTAAATTTTTAAAGAAAAAACGCACTCTCGGCTTATATACAGATTGGTTTGTATACGGAAATATATACTGTATTTTATATGTATATAAGTTGATTTTTTTTCAAATCATCACAGTAGTTTATTTATTACAACAATGAAACCTAAGAGTTTATATGAATACACCATTTTACATCACACAAATTATACTATTCTTCTTTAAAAAATGCATTTTCTACATTTTTTAAAGGGGGAATCATTAAATTTTCTCAATTATTCTATAAAATTTGTTTCAAAATTTCCTTTTTATCGAGCCTAGCTAAGTTGAGATAAAATTGCTAGATAATTTGAGGATACTTGTTGAGTAATATAACCATTTTTTCTCAATTTTCAGTTTTACTTCGAGAAGAGAAAAAAAATTAAAATTTTCTTCAACTAGTATAACTATTTATTTATTTAAAATGTTTCCAAAAGCTTCTAATTATTTTTTAAATGTAGAGAATCTTTCAAAATGCAAAGTACAAACATTATTTCGAGGCCTCTTACACTATTCAAAAAACTCGTTCTATGTTTTAAGAAAAACATTTATGTTTCTCCAATTTTTTTTTTTTACAAAAATGAAAAAGTGAAGCTCATAAATTTATTTTAGCTGTTTATTTTGAGAAAGTTTTAATTTAATATCTACTTGTATGTGTGTTTCGTAAATTTCTGCCCAAAATGATATTATAGATAGTTGTGGGAAAATCTATTTGTTAATTAAAGATATTATCTGTAACATGTTGGAGGAAATTAACTTCCTTCAAAGACAATGTAATTCTCTTGGGTTCAATATAGAGAAATAAAATAAAAGTAGGTTAATACAGAATGAAAACATAGATTTATGTGAAGAATCTCCGATTTCCTAGTAACTACTTAGTAAGAAAGAACCAAAGTCATCAGATTGAAGGATAAATTAAGTCAGATTTTACTATACCAAGGAAAAGTCTCACATTTCTAGCGCATGTCTACGAAAAAAAGACGAATTTCTCAGAAAAGATGTAATTTCTCTTCCCGGTAAATCTTTGAAATTAGTGATTTCTGAGGGAAAAAAAGATATTGTGTTACTTGTGGTAATCAAAATAATGAAAAAGATTTAAGAAGGCTAAAGTTTTCTATAAAACGAATCAATTGGCTGTCCTGTATAAATTTAATAATAAAAGAGTGGTTCTATAAAATAAAAAAGCACCGTTTTTGAGGTTATTATTATTACAGGGGTTAAAAATTAATTTAAAAGGAAAAAAATCTACATAATTTTCGTTTGATAATTTATAAAAAAAATTGTCTTTTTAAAAATCTTTTCAGGAAAATATTCTGTAGTTTTATTGATCTGACTGAGTTTATCAAGAGAGCTTGAGAAAATTCACTTGGATTTAATCTGGGGAATGGGTATAAATGATTATTAGCATAAAATTAAAGATTTCACAAGAATTTTTTAATGCCTTTTTCTCTGAGAAAGGAATGAATAAAAGTTTTTCTGAAACTTTATAATTAACATAATCTTCTATCTATATAATTTATAATAATCTTCTTTCTATTTAAGTTTTGCAATTTTTTTCTGAACTTTTCCTTAAGTTTCAACTATATACACTTCATAAAGTAAAAAGAGAGACGCACCAAGAAGGAAATATTCGAACGGAATGAAATTATGTATGCATATACCTTACGAAAGTATATGCAAGTAATTTACTTTTGGCAACTAAAGATTGAATAACTGGAGCTCCAGCGCATTGCAACGGAGCCCATTAGCACCATTACGCTACGTCGAAGCGATGCTGTAGTACCTCCCTTACTTTAGCGGACTCCCGAGCTTACATTTTAACAGGATAATGCCAGGTCGCCCTTTCTACTGCTTGTCTTTTCAGTTTCCTGATCGCCAGATCTATCCCTATAGAGCACGTTTAGGGCTCCAATAAGCATACGTCTCCAACCCGTCCCTGGATGTTACCAATCTAATTCGCCAATTGAATCATGTATGACAAGCTATCTCGTAGGAGGATATCCACCACATAACTGTACGGCTAAGAGCCCTGTCGGATAGTAACTTGCATCATATCCCAATGCGCATGATTGATTTTTTTTTGATCTCTTGTATCATTTTTCCTGAATAAAACCTTTAATTCCCATGACACTGTTAGAGTTTCGTTTTCAGTTCATGTATCACATTCACCGGTTTATGCATTCCGGTTGATGCATCGCTTTTTTTACTATAAAATGTGTATTTTTTTCTTTACTTACCTTTAATGCATTCTGTTATTTTCAGAAGAACCGCAGCATCTCAATAAGCTTTTTGTTCAGAAAGCAGTAAAAATATGAATGTAGTTTATGAAATTTATTTTACCATGACTGGGATTGACATTTAAGTCAAATGGTACCACATTAAATCCAAACTATCCATGTGGAACAATAAAAGAAGTGAGCACTTGACCTTACTCATTAACATCAACACAAAAATATCCATTCTTCAAAAGCAAGATGGTATACACTTTTGTATATATTTCGCCGTCTGTCGAAAACATCATCGACCAAAGATTGAAGGAAAGCATCTTTGACAAGTTTGTGATTTCATTGATGGCTTTAGTTTCAAAGTCTGAAATCTCCATTTATCTTCTTCACTAGTGTACTTTGATTATAATTCAGATGAGCTTAGTCTGACGGTTTCTATAGTTCAAGATACTCTTCATTGTGTATGTTGACTGCTGGCTTTACAAAAGATAAACGATGAGCTGGTTGGTGGACTGGAATAAACTTTGCTTTTGCACTGCTCGAGTTCGTGACCATGACCACTTGGCTACCGTAGCCACTCAAAGTCCCTTGATACGACTTGAACTGAGTTTCAGTTCTTATCGTCTGCAATTCTAGGTAACCTTGACCTCTCTCCTCTTCTTTTTGTCCTTTACAGCCTTCAACGATACAATCAAACATCAATTTGGTATCTTCCTCGTCGTTCTCTACGCTTTTGATAGTTAAATCCTTTAAAATTCGTTTAATCATATCAGCTGTTGCTTCTAAGTTTGTACGAGGAGCGATCGATAAGTAAGGTCTCCAATAGTATAAAATAAGTTTTCGTCTAAGTAAAATAATAACAGAGATATCAGAATGAAGAGAATTTATTACTCTTACATATTGTAAACTTATTTCTCAACATGTCACCACTAACACCTACACATTAGTTCAATCGTTTCTTCGTTCCGTCCATGTAGAAAGATTCTGGTTGGCTGAGTATCCATTTGCGCACGGCTGCCTGAACTTCGGCATCCGTTGAAAAATGTTGACCTTTCAAGTTTCCTTCAATTTTGGGAACAACCAAAAGTCCGACGGTGCCCAATCTGGGTTGTAAGGAGATTGTGAAATCACTGTGAATTTCTCTTTCCCGATAGCGTCCTGTGTTAATGCTATGCAAAGTGGTCTTGCATTGTTTTGATGCAAAAGAAAGACATTTGTTTCCTGTCTGATTCTGCTGATGCGTTGCTTGAGTGATAGTAATGTTGCACAGTACCTGTCGGAATCCACTGTCAATACTTTAGTCAGAAATTCCGTGTAGAGCACACCACTTCATCCCAAAAGATAGTGAGCATGACTTTTGTTTCTGACGTTAAAGTTTTGAATTTCTTGACACTCGGAGAACCAGGATGACGATATTCCATGAATTACCTCTTGTTTTCTGGGTCATAATGATGAATCCGGGATGCCAAAAATCAGGCAGCTGTGCGCAAATGGATACGCAGCCAACCAGAATCTTTCTTTGTAAACGGAATGAAGAAATGGATAGAACGACTGAACAAATATGTAGCTGTTAGGGGTGATTATATTGAGAAATGAGTTTACAATATGTAGGAGTAATAAATTCCCGTCATTTGAATACCTCTTTTATTATTTTACCTTGTGTTGGAAACTTATTTAATGCTATTGGAGACCTTACTTATCAGTCACCCCTCGTAACATTTGGCTATCTGTGAATTCTATCCTCGATAGCTTGGGTTTTTTACATCCACCCAAATTGGCACTTTGAACTAGAACAACTCAACGCCGTAAATGAACATCCCAATTAAATATATAAGTAGTCAGTGTGATAGAGAATAGATATTAGGTGGACAATATCGTCGCGTAAGTACTGCTCGAACAGAAGTGGCTTATTTCTGAGTTATCGTTCGGATTTATATTCGTTTAGTTTTAAATTGGAATGTATTAAGATATTTCTCTTTTGTGAGTTCAGAGGTTGCATCTCATTGAAATTAAATACCCATTATTTTGTTTGTCTTGTCAACATATGCGTAATTATTTCTAACGCTTAAGCCAATAAAAGTAAATTATTGTGTGTGAATATTGGTCATCATTTCGTGCTCGACTTAATGGCGTCTCAATTACTACTACACTCGGAACCCCAGGGAACCTCAACGATCGGCGTGATCCCCACCTGAACCAATATGAGGAGGAGCCTAACTCTGTTAACGTATTTAATTAAGTCATTACTTTTAACAAAAAAAAAGACATTTTTTCCTCAAAATAAAATTAAAATGCTATATAAAAATAAAGTATTCTAAAAAGAATACGCATCATTGAATTCTATCATTGAATTCACATTGAATTCTATCAAATTGAAAATACACGTTCTTTCCAATCTGAAATCCCTTAGATTTTCAACCCAGAAATTCGAAAAATATGTTAACACATTTTTCATTTATAGATTAAAAAAATAGAATTCAAAATTAATGATCACTAAATACAATTTCAAACAAATATGTTTGCTTTTATACTAATGGCAAAATAAAGCAAAATGTATATCCCTCTTAGTGTTTAAAAAGCAAATACCTATTAACTTTAAAATACATATTTTAAAAGAAATTACTGTTTAAAGATCATATTCAATAAAAAATATTCGTAATCATCCGAAAATTTTTTTTCATTAACCGAACAAATACTATTAAACCTTTTATAGATTGTTCATATACTACAAAATGACATTCACGATAAATAAAGTCAATATTTATCGCACACATTTTCCTTTTCACTGCTGGTAAAAATATTGCATTTATTATTTAAAAAATGCTAGCAATAATATAAAAAGAATTTTCATCAATAGAACAAAATTTAGATTTCCTGAAACCAATATCATAAGAGCATTACTAGATAATAAATTTCGCATAGTTTAGATGAAAGGGAAAAAATGAACTAGTAAAATGAATTTTTATTTGAAAAAACGAGAGACTATTTAATATAAGAGAATGCTTGTTCTAGAACAAGCACTCTATTATTTTTTACTTTTTTCTTATTTTTTCCCTTTTATGTTTCGTTACAGAGAATAAATAAGAATATACCGCTGAGGAAAAAATTAAGAACTAAATATTTCACTAATTTTAAGTTAAAAACCACATGGTCTTAGCGATTGGAATTAAAACCCAAAGCGTAGTCGTGGACACGACACACAAAAAGTACAAAACAAATACTTACTTTTAAAGTACTTGTCGGAACAGCAACCAAAAATAGTTGAATTATCTCTCATGCTTTTTCTGAAAATACATTCGAACTAAAAGAAAATACTTGTCCATATAAAAATCGCGCACAATATTTTTTCTGAAGGCATATACCAACTCCGGACCTTTCGCAAATTTTCTGTTTTAATGAAACTTTGCAGCTCTCAATCACGCGATTCTTGAGCAGTGTTTCACACCTTGAAAATAGGATGATTCCTCTTCTATGAAATTCCCGTTTTATGCGAGAGTGGCACTTCGCGTTACGAAATCATCATAATTTCTGTTATATGTAGAAGGTAAACAGAAAAGTTCTTGCCGTTTGCGCGTTTTTATTGAAAGAATAGGTATGCAATTTCGTGTATGACGTGATTGAGAAACCGTCAGTCTAGAGTAGGAATATCAGTTGTTATAAACGCAGGTCCACTGCTCACATTCATCAATCGGAACTCGTACATTAGCGAAGCGAAATGGAAGTATCGAAGGAGCTCGTTCGGGGTTGTTTACTTTACGACTTCAAAGTAGACTTATCAGCCGCTACATCAAGTCGCCGAATATGTCAAGCGTTTGGGGGTAGTGCTGTCAATGAATGTACGGCAAGGCATTGGTTTCAAAAATTCAGGTCGGGAGATTCGTCCCTCTGTGATAAAGCTCGATCAGGACGATCACAGGCCTTTGGATGACGAAGCCCTGCAGGCGGCCATTGAGGAGGACAGAAGTCAAACGTGTGGTGAACTTGCCAGACAACTCAACACTTCCAGTGAAACGGTTAGACTTCATCTGCACCACTTAGGTACGACGTACAGGCTGAGCAAGTGGGTTCCTCACACGCTGTTGGAAGTCCATAAGCAACAATGAATGGCAGCCTGTTTATCGTTGCTTTCTCGCCACCGTAGCGCATCCATATTCAATCGGATGCCGACCAGTGACGAGAAGTGGGTCCTGTATGACACACCCAGGCGTTTCAAATATTGGTTGTCACCCCAGGATACTGTCCCGCACAGCGCAAGACCACCTATGCACCCACGCAAGATTGTGCTTTGTGTCTGGTGGGCTTGTTGTCAAGTGGTTCACTATGAGTTGCTACCAACGGGCCGAACGGTCACTGCGGACTTGTATTCACAGCAATTGGAAAGTGTACAACAGGAATTGCATCAGAAGGAGCCAACACTGGTTAATCGAAAGGTGTACTGTTATTGCATGATAACGCGAGGTCGCATGTCGCGCGGGTGGCCAGGAATACGATACAGCAAATTGGTTGGGAGACTTTGTGCCATCCTCCTTACTCACCTGACCTTGCACCATCAGATTACCACCTCTTCCATTCCCTGGATAATTATCTTCGTGGTAAATCTTTCACCAATGAAGCAGACGTGTGCCAAGCTCTCACGGACTTCTTTGCGTCCCACAACCACGAGTTTTACCACAAGGGGATTGAACAACTGGAGACACGTTGGCAGAAGGTGCTGGATGCCAATGGTGATTACTTCGAGGACTAACAATAGGCTACGCTGTTTGTATGTCATGTTCTTTTGGGTCATTAAAAACGGCAAGAACTTTTTTGTTTACCTTGTAACTCTTATAAGAGGAAACTCTTACTACATAAACTTCTTTTTATTCTATATATTGTGGGTGATACAGAACAGCTACATTTTCCTTTTCGGCGGTATTCAGCATCTAAAATTTAATTATTGTTAGGATAATACTTTAGATCAATTTAATATATTAACTTTGTAACAATTTACTTTAAAAATTTTGCATTGCACCCAAAGCCTCCGTAAATTCAATGGAACTTTGTAACAGAATAGGTTAATTGGCTGATAGTAGTCTATGAATTTTTTCCTGTTTAAATAATGAAACATATTTGATTTAAAGAAGCTTAATTAAATTAAAGAATTTTTGCAACTATTTATAAATGGAAAATTTACAAACTGCACCGATTGAGCAGATTCTCCATCTAGCTGTACGGGTTTTCAGGATGATCTCTTGCCGGCATCTAATAACTGAGTGAAGATTTCCATAAGGTAGCCAATAACTGATCAAACTGATTCGTGCTTCTCTGTAATGGAGAGTAAGTGTTGCCAATTAGTGTTCATAGTATTTATAAAATCTCACATATTTTATCATGTTTTTTTTTAACTTTTTCCATATGTTTAATAAAGCTCATATTTATAAAATCCTGTACAGTAGAACCTGTTTTTGTGCGGTCTTTTTTATGTGGTATATAAATTTCAACGGCTTTGGCGCCTCTGTTATGCTTTCTATCAATGTGCCAGAGGCGTAACGGAGAATGTTAGCCCCCCCTGCAAAGTTAGGTTTTGCCTTTAATATTAAAAATATTAAAAATACATATACTTGGTAATACATACTTGGCGTTAGTCAAAGAGGTTCGTAAGATTCTGTGTCATGTGTATTTGTGAGTTGTGTTGTGTATTGCCAAAAATAATAATTGGTTATTTCCGTAAGCAGAAGTCATGTTTTCATATAAAATGACATGACATCATTCCATTAAATATTTTGCAGGGTCGTGGGTAGCCTAGTGGTTAGAGCATCGGACGCCAGACCAAAAGGCCTGGGTTCGATGCTTGATGTCTCCAAATACCCTCCGAGTACACACTCCGTGTGTACTCGGAGGGTATTTGGTGAGTTTGTACCCACTAAATCAGTGGGTACGAACGTCTTGTGGGTGGTCGTAACAGCAACCACGGATGCATGGGGCTGGAGAATATTTCTCTCCCCTCCAGTTCTATGCTTAAATTGTGGAGGTGGAGATAGGTGGTGTCGCCGTCTATCGTGTATGACCCGAGCTAAATCGTACTGTCACCTGCATGGTGCTCAAAGCTGAAAACTAACGACAGGCGTACACCTAGCCCCTTGCCACGATGAATTTCGTGGGCCTTGATCTGACACCGTCAGACAGGTGGCATTAGAAACAACAACATATATTTCGCATCCTGAGAAATTGGAACTGTTACATGGTAAACAAAATTGAAGCTCAAAATCTTTTTTTGGTGTGGAAGTTAGGATAATGAGGTACCACACAGCCCAGGTATCAACTGACTGTTGCTCAGAATTGCAAAATTGCTACCAATAATCTTCGTATTGCTATAGCGCGTTGATAATTCAATATATAAAACTTAATATTAAAATCTTCAGAATAAAGTCCCATTGAAGTATTTCTAAAATAAATTTTGAAAGACAGCCCATTGAATATTTGACTAATGACAACAAATATTTCTTGCAAAAAATCAGAAGCTTGAAATAATATTCAGTATTTGAATTTTATTTGTCAAATATAATCACACTATAGCATTAAGTATTTTTAGTTCAGAATATGTTATTTATTCTTTCAATACAGCAGATTTTTTAGAATCTGAAAATTCAAAGTTGCAACGGGATTTTTTGCAATAGCTATAGTCTGACTGTAACTTCATGATTTATTAACAAAAGAGTTGCTAGTTTAACATTTCTGCATTGAAATACTTTCAAACGAAGCTCCATGAGGCTGTAATGAAGCTTAAAGTCTTTCGAGTTGTGAGGACTTTTAAACTTTTGTTCTGGTGCTTTATAAGGATTTCAGGCTTTGAAACAAGGGATAAAAGCTTCTCTTCATCTGCCAGAGATTCAGAATTACGAAGCTTGCCTAAATAGTTCACTACGAAACTATATAGTGGGACTAGATTAATAGTACTCAAGTATTAAACCGGCGAGAAATTCGTCAAATGAAAAGACGTCGCGTAATGCCGCGATATGCAGCCAATTTAGGGAAAAACTGTTCTCACGTACAAACAGTAATCTTGTACGTATATGCGATGACGGCATTTACTGACACTTTTTAGTTTTGTGAAATTGTCTACGGTATAATGCGTAAGTACCAACTTTAATATGGAATAAGTAAAATATTATTTACCCCGAAATTATGGGTATAGTTGATGAAACACATAGAGATTCAAACCTTACATTTATTAATGCATGAATAAAATGTTTATTAAATTTAATTTTATTATTAATTATATTTATTTATTAATTTTTATTTTATTATTTTTATTTAATTTATTTAATATTTAGTCTCTAGGAAAATGCACGAAAACTTCTTCACCTGTAGTTAAAATACACGAATAGTTTGGAACGCGCGCTATTTCAGATTCAAAATGCTCCATAATTAATATATTCGTACAGCATGAATATGTAAAGAGCAGCTTAACTTCCATGCAAAATTCTATTTCAATCAGTCAATTCATTTCTGTATACGATGTTTCCATGTTTCTTCTCTTAAATTTTGATAACAGAAATATAATTATATACCTTTAAATATACTAAAAGAAGAAAAAAAGTATTTGTTAAACATTAGTAAATTTAAAGGGGAATTTTTAAACCACATTTTGTAAACATATAAACTTATAACAATATCAAATTAAATTACTTTTATTTAAAGAACATACTCACAATCATTGTATTTATATAAAATATGAATAAAATCTATATACCGTAAAATCCGGCGTATAACGCGCACCTATACTTTCAAGTTTAATTTTTGAATTTTTAGGTATATTCGCCGTATAACACGCACGAAGAAATCTGAAATATTAATATACATTGCTCTTATGTTTTGAAGTAATTTATTCGAGGTATAACTCGTATCCCAGACTTTTGATAAAATAGTTTCTTCTAGAACTGCAACTCCTTTAGTTCATAAGGAAAGTCATTTCTTTTAAATAAACAGTATTTCGATACACATGTAGAAATAGTTTTTTTATGCTCATCTCTTTTGTTATTTTTAAAGCAATCGTTTTTATACCCAGCGTATAACGCGCACCCTTAAGTTTCAATCTTATTTTTTTGTGTTAAAAGTGCGCGTTATACGCCGGATTTTACGGTATAGTTTAATTTTTTACACTATCGATATTATATCTCGTTTAGATTTCTTGTTCCTAAAATAACACATAGTAATTTTTTCTTGTTACTATGGCAACCTATTCTTTTTCTTTTCTTTGTTTAAAAATATTTTTCGATATGGGATTCAAATGTGTCACTTTCTAAGCATAATATTCTTCTATGTTTTATTTAAATATTATTTCATAATTTGTGCTTCTTTGATAGATGAATATAAATAAAAGTTCATTAGTTTCCTCAGCATGGAATAAATTAAATATCATTAAAATGGCTGTCATACGAAACAAATGTTTAAAATTTGCAAGAAGTATACTCTGAAATTGAACAGTTTCTTACAAAAAGGTCACACAATTTTTTTTCTTTGGGTGTGTGATCTATCTAATTTATAAAAACAGAGATAAATATTAGAATGACGTGAGTGTGTGGAAATATCTTTTATAAATCAATACAGTAATTGGATTTTGCCGATGACATTGATATCATTGCTCGAACACCCACCGGACTAAGACAAGCCTTATTATCTTTAGAGAAAGAGGCCCTCAGGATGGGACTGAAAATCAATGAGCATAAGACCAAGTACATATCTTGCACTAAATAATGTTTTAAAAATTCTCACTTTAAAATGGAAGAGTATAATTTTGAAGTTGACAGTTTCACTTATTTAGGTTCGGAAATTAACAATAGAAATGATTGGTACTACTGAAATCCAAAAGAGAATTACTATAGTTAATAGATGTTTTAATGGAATGCGGAACTACATGAAATTGAACTTAACCAAAAGAAAAACAAAGGTTCTATTGAATAAAAGTCTTTTAAATCAGTATTAACTTATGCATGTGAAACTTGGTCCATGCCTTGAATAGATGAGAACATAATAAGTATCTACGAAAGGAAGATTTTAAGATTTATTTTTGGAGGAATTCAAGAAAATGGCACATGGCAAAGAAGATCAAATTTAAAACTCTATCATTCATATAAAGAATCTGGCAACGTTAACTTCATTCAAATGCAACGAATTAAAGGGGCAGGTCACGTTGTCAGAATAGACGAAGACCGCACCACTAAAGAAGTCTTCAATGCCCAATTAATTGGCATACGAAGAAAGGGCAAGCCAAATCTTATATGGATTGATGGTCTAGAAAAAGATCTCCTAGTTTTGAGAACTAAGAATTGGAGAAGAACCCTAACAGGAAGAATGCTGGTCTGGGAAAGGCTTCTTGAGAAGGCCAAGGCTCACCATGGGCTGTCGAGCCACCGAGGAAGGAAGGTGTGTGTTTAGTAAGATTTATTTGTTTGATTCATTATTTGAATTCACAAAGATATGAAGCTCAACCATTTAAAGGAGAATTTTTAAAATTAAGTGGAAAAGCGAAATTCATCAGTAAGTTGAAAAATTCGTAACTTACCCGAAAATTCATATCATTGCCGATTGTCTACACATTCCAGTTCCTCTTAGTTTTATCCAAAAATCTAATCATGAGCGTTTTCGAGCACACGTCTATTACCGTATACAATAAATCATGTGTGAAAGAAAACCATTCTTTTTGGCGTGTAAGTTATATTTTTTTGACATTTGAATGTGGTGGTGTTAGTTGGGGTATTACTTGGAGTGATACTTGGTGTTCATTGTGTTACTTGGAAAGATATTTTCTATTTTCGAGTCCCCTATAAAGGAGTGATTTATTTAATTGAAAAAAAATACTTCTCATCTGTTGTCAGGTAAGCTATCAATGGTAGATGTTGCACGTTTGGAAATTTTATTGGATATCTGCCAGATTTTCGGGAAGTATGGTATGTTACCAAATGGTCTACATAGCACATTTTCGGAATAGATATTTAGTATAATTGGTTGGATTTTATTTATTTACTTTCTAACTTAGCCTATGACTACATTTCAATGAAAAATGATTTTTTTAAAATTCAAAACACAAAATCATGCATTTAAAGGTGAAGAACGATATGTATGAGAATTATTCTAATTTTCTAAGTTAAATTATTAATTTTACCTGTTGAAGGATAAATAATTTCCCAATATGGTTGGAGTATCCTTTTAAATTAAATGCATCTTTTCGGTCATAAAGAGTCTAGGGAAATAATTTTAGATGGAAATGCAGTAAAATATTGGAAAGATGCATTTGATCTTAATGTTTATGGAAATGCTAATAAGTATAACTTAATTAGCTCTCGTCTTTGAAGATTTTCTTAATTAATTTCTCAAAGGGCTGTTGTAGGTCGATAAACGAAGGTTATTTAAAACTGTATTTGTTTTCTTAAATGAGATTTGAGGACAATTCAAAGTATTTCACAATTATTTTAGTTTTAAATACCGATGAATACCTTTCCTCTGAAATTGCTTACTTCTTTCTGTAGATTCTAAAAATTCCTTTATTTTTATATGTTGGTACATTTTTTTTACAGATTGTTTCAGTACATTAAAGTACTTAAAAGTAAGTTAAATGTAAATCTGTCTTTATGGAAAAGAAAGTGTGAATTTTTTTTTTGATGCGTAGTTAGTTTTAGCCAGATAAAAGCATATTTTTAAAAAGAAAAAAAAAACATGAGTTATTTTAAATGTATAACATAGAATGCTTTCTGAAGAGTGACTAAGTTTATAAATATTTATTAGCAGTTTTAACTTTAATTAAATAAACATATTTTTATTGGACAAAAATAAATTAAAGACACGTAATCTTGGAGGGAAAAATTATTGTTCTTGAGAAGGTTATATCAAGATTGAACTTTTAGAAAGAAGATTAGTTAAATAAAGAACTTCGATGAAATATAATTCTGATAAAAGTCAGATTTAATTGTAATTTATTATGAGTGATGTCCCATTTTGAATATAACCTTTTAAAATCCGAAATATTTTTATCTTTAAACATTGCATTTTCTACATATTAACACTATATTGACCCCTATGACACTGGAAAAAGCAGTAATAAAAAATTTTGCTACCCCTCTGGGACGTGTGGATTGAGCTTTTCTTGTGAAACCATCATCTGTGAAGTTTTACAAATTATACATTTTTTAACTCTAATTATACGAATATACGATATTATTACTTTACAAATTATGTATTTTTTGAGAAAATAGAAGAAACAAGCTTGATTCAACTCAAATTGTTAAAAATAAGGAAATTATTGATGTACTATTTATTCTTTTATTGACTCATTACTTATTTACTGTGGAAATCTTTGAAGCATGTTTTTGTTTTCGACAAGCATGAATAAATATTGCATTTTTCACAACGTGTGTTTTTGAACTGCTTTCTCAGTTTTCAAATCTGCATATGCGAGGTCTTCAAATTCAACACATTGAAGTCATACTTTTTATCCTGGCATGCCATTTAAAAGATCAATTTTGATTTTCTGGAGGAATTTTATTTGATATTGCATCTTCCTTGTACAGAAACCAAGAATTTGCTACAGCTAAAATAATGAAATGAATCGGTTCAAGAGACTTTGATGGTAAAGAATGATCCAAAACTGTCTTTCCATTTCAAATATTTCCATGTTTTTCTTCATCGCTCTCATCTGAACTTGATTCTTCTTTCAATATACGTGATTCATATGTTTTGTTTGCAGTATTATCATCATCCGAAAAATCACTAAGCTCTGATTTAAGTTCAATCTGATTTATTCATCAATTGCAAAATTTCTTGTGTGAGAATTTTTCTCCTTTTAGACACCTGAAAAAGTTTTTGGTTATAAGTTAGCACAGTATTCCATGAAAGATAATAAAATGTATCAGAAAATTTTATTATTTAAAAAATAAAATATTTGAACCACACCATACTAACTCCCACCGGGAAACTCAGATTTTTTTGGGGGTGGGGGTGGGGGAGATATGGATGCAGATATCTGTGCAAAGGATGAAAAAACCATAACCCTCATCAAATGCGTGAAAGAGAAAATTAATTGCAAAAAAGAGCCAAAGGAAGAAAAAAAGAGACTCGTCCATGGCAACCCTAAGGAAATATGGTTTTAATTATACAACAATATATTTCTCGTTTTTATTCAGACTTTCATCAAAATTATTAAGACAGAAAATAAAACTCACATGGTAAACACTTACCTTTATAGTATATAGCAGAGACTTAAGTAACACCCAAGTCGCACGATCGTACGGGTAACAAAATCTCGAGACCTGCAAGCAACATTAACAACGTAAAATTAGTATTTTTACTATTTTACAGTTATTTACACATTAAGACAGGAATGTGTATAAAAGCTATTAGAAATATATTTATAATTACCTTTCTATGACAGATAAAATGGCGACATGTATCCGTTGTATTTGTAAACAAATCCAGACTTGCCGGCTGAATGTAAAACATGGACTATAACCGCCGTCTGTTGATAAAATTAGTACTTTACATTTTCTACAAACCCTCTCGATCGTTCAATTCGTGCTTTTCTTACATAGACTATAACAGACGTAAAAACGTACAAGAATGTCTAACCAGCACAATTGTGCTGGCTGGGCCTTAAAGGGATAAAAGAGAAATAATTTCATCAGCATAGAGAAAGATTTTCTTCGATACTCCTGACCAGATTCAGAGTTTTAAAAAAATTTAAGACATTCTATCAAAGATTAAGAACAATATCATAAAATAATAATTCAGTTTTACTCAACGCACAAAATTTTTAATTTATGGACATTTTTTACCACAATTTTTTTGCTAAAATTAATCATTATTCAACGTTAATTCGTCAGTTAAAGGTTCTTTATTGATTTATTTGAAGCATTTTGTTTATTGACTCTCTTGAAACATGCATACTCAATTCAATTTTGAAAATAAACTTTATTCTTCACTAAAAGGTTTTTTTATAGTAGCTTTCTTAAAATGTCTAGAAAGTTCAGAATTCTTGAATATATTGATAGAGAATTACCAAGGTATAATAGGATTTTTGTCAACAGGTTTGTTTTCTAAAGCTTACTAAATCTAAATTGAATAGCTAAGTATCTAGGAGATTTATTTTGCAACATCATATCTAGAATTATTGATAACTCTCAAGGAAAAAGCCAATATTAATTTTAAAATGCCTTTAGAGTATTTCTTAAATATTTTTTCTAAAGTATCAATTCAACAAATATAAATCAATTATTTCTAACTGAAGCTTATGTGTAGCGAAATTTGTTTTTATTAGATTGCAACTTGAAGTTTTTTTATGTGCATAGTAAGTTTTATTTTTATTTTTAGGTTTAATATTGCAAAATTCATATGAATATTAATAAAATAAGTTAATTTGAATATAATTAAAATATGCTTGGCTTAAGACAGCATTTCTCCAACTGTGGGGCATGCCACCCTTAGGGGGGGGGGCGTGATAATTCTACGAGGTGGGAGCGAGTATATTGAAAAGTAAAAAAAAAAAAGATTATTTAAAAAATTATTAATTTACTGAAAGTTAACAAACAAATACATACATTCCGACATAATAAGAAATAAAATACATATATACACTGACACACTACACTTATAAATGTATCAGTACTGTATTTATGTAATGTTTTATGTTTTAAAATGTTTTAAAACATAAAACATTATGTTTGTTAAACATAATGTTTTATGTTTAAAATTATGTTATACATGTTTAAAATTATCTAAATGTTCTAAATTATGTTTTTTTATATACTTTATTAAATGTATTTTACAATTGTTTTCACAATACTCAGTTAAGAACATGGGTTTGTCATATATATAAAATTATGTACAATAATTAACACTTATCTTGATAATTCGTATGGTTTATAATTAATCTCTAAACTGCCGATTTATAGTTACGCAATTCGCTTCCCTATGTCACCGTTTTCCACGAGAAAAGGAATAAATAAAAGCAAGTCTTCTAAAATAAGTAAATCCTTCGCAAACACTGTCAAAATCCTTTTATTGCAATCCAAAGCCTTCGGAATTATTTGATGGATAAAAGTGCACAAAGAGAAAGAGAGAAAAGATCGTACTTCAGAAAGACATATATACGTCCGGGGCAATTAACGCTTTGGCCGAGCGAGACATTTTTATACGCCGGTGGCACTAGAGAGGTCAAACTCGTATTGTAACCTTAGCGTCAAAGTATGGTTATACTGAATTCAACACATTGTTATTATACGGAAGGGAGGCGCGATGAAAATTATGATTGAATATTGGGTCGCAAATATTGAAAGTCTGAGAAGCACTGGTTTAAGATGTTATATAATACATTCCATGTAATTAAAGTTCAAATATTGATACTCTGTAAGGAAAAAGAAGCACATTCAATCACATTTTTTTGTCTTAAACAAGAAGAAAAAAATCTCCAATAGGACAAGTAATTTTATAATTTCATACAACTCCAATGAACTTTTTAATGTTTCTTACTTAAAAAAGATGTATTCTATCATTTCATAATTTCAGAAGAATCTTCCTTCTAAAAAATAAGCAATAAGGGAAAAAGGGCTTTTTTATTCTGTAGCATTTAAAACGTGTTTTAATTTTAGATATACGTATGTATATAAGAGCAATTTCATTTTCAACTAAAAGTTCCAAAGCGCTATAGTTTCAATTAATTGTTAATTACATTTTACTTTTTTTGTAAGATTTTTGGCAGAGACTAATGCGAGATTACAAAGTTGATTTTATCAGAAAAAAGAAGGAATTAATGAGATTTTTTTTTCATTTTTATAATTTATTTAATTTTTTTAAGCACTGTATAATATGGATCACTATGAAATTTGAAATGAAATGCTTTTTAGTATATATAGAGAAGCTGTTTTAACTATTAATTGCAGACATTAAGAGAGTTTCACTTCATTAATTTCTTAAATTAGAGAAATACGTGATATTTATATATTCATTAAAGTCTTGAGTTTTAAAATAAAAGGTTTGTAATTATTTTAAAATTATCTCTTTAAAATATATGCAAGTCTTATGAATGCTCGGTAATTATTTTTCTTACGTTATTTAACATATTTCTTGCTGTTTTAATGCAGACATGGTTATATTCTTGTGATATATTTGAAATGTAAGGTTTTTTCAGTCTGGTGAGTTCATTTTTTCAGATAAATTTTAAAAGGAAAAATTTACAAGATATAAATATTTAAGATAAAAATTTATAAGGAAATATATTGAGAAGAAAACGAATTTATACAAGCTTACTAAAAAGAGGCTAGAAAAAATATACTCATGGGGGCACATTTAGAAATTACTAAGATATTTTTCCAGACCAATAAAAATGACGGGAAATCCAGATTTCCTTTCTTTTTATAATATAAAGATTTATAATATTGTAGTTTATTATTTTTATATATTATTTGTTATGAAATTTATAATATTCATAGGATAAAATAATAGAAGGTTAGTGTTATAGTTACATGACATTTGTTAAGTTGTTAAAAATGTTTGGTTCCATTTAATTCACTGAAAACTTCAAAATTTGAATGTTTTTGAACGGATTATGTCGATTTTTGTTTTCTATCATTTTTAGTATATATATATACATTGAAGTAGGCACTGAAAACTCTTTTTAGTATATATATATATATATATATATATATATATATATATATATATATATATATATATATATATATATATATAAGAGCAAATTAATTGAAGACAGCTGGCTTTCTGCAAATATGCTACAGTGAACGACTATGTAAATAGAAAGCAAACGACGTAACCTGCTATCCGATGTTATTAGCAGTGATGCCACCAGAATAAATGATAGCCAGACATAAATAAGAACAATTCAGAAGATCTAAGCATATTTGATTGTGTGTTATTGGGGCTTGAGAAATGGGTCTCTTCATTTCGATCTTCAAATCCATCTCTGCAAGATTCAAATGTGAACAACAAAACGGCATGAGTTAGGCTTTTGTTGATTACCTCAAATTGTAAGAAGAGACGAGTTATACTCTACAAAGATCTCTTGGCAGTCTAACTGTAGTGCACAAAAAATTAAAAAGTGTTAGAGCTGCACCATCCAAAATCCTCTTCTCTCTATGAAGTACAAAAACCTCAATCAAGTGTACCTCTAATGACCGAACAATATAGAATGCCAAAATTAGCACGGACGAGAACGTCAATACTGGACCCTAGACATGCTAAAAAAATGCTGCAGGACTGATGAGTCCAGATTCCATTGGCACATACCAAAAGTAAGGAAGGAATATCATGGAAGAAAATACTAATTCCATGAATTAAGGCATCAGTACCATGAGTGAAAATCTCATGGAGTAATGAATTCTCCTTTTGAGAAGGGTTCTCTTCAAACTGTTAGAGGAGGCCTTCTTGCCAGGCCATTTTCCCTTACGATGTCGTCTTCCGTGCCATCCAAAGAATTTGTTTTGATATATTTCTTAAAAGAATGAATTATCGAAGAATGTAAAAGAATTATTTAAGACTATTAAACATTTATAAACAAAAATTATATCATTTTGTTTACGCCATCGATCTATATTTGTTTCATTCGGGTTAAATTTCCAGTTACTGATGCTCTGTGTGTTTCCGTTTTATTTCCTGCATATAAAATGAGTCACCCTTATCACACTTGCGTCATAGTGAAATCATCTTGATGCTATCAGCGATATCTATGATGTTTTGGTAATTAAAAGAAAGTGGATACAACAAAAAAAATCCTGCAAAAGTTGCAGACAACAATGTTTCGGATAGACCGAATACTGGAGATAAACTGCGGAATGGGCTAAGTTATCAATGCAAGTGGTCAGAATGGATGGCTACATTTTTGTCTTTGAAAAGGGTGGGAACTCAATTTTCCTCTTGCAACAAATATTTTGCCTTCAATTCTAAGCCGCACCCTATTTTCAGAAGCATTAGCACTGAAAAAAGGGTGCGGCTTAGATTCAAATAATTCGGTAATTATGTGCTGATAATTAATGCACCATCACACTGGAGATCTCGTAATTCAATTATGTAATCTTTGTAATCTAGATCACCAGATCTCAGTACCATCGAGCGTAACATAAATTGCTTCAACTCTTTCGAGACGAGTTTTTTTTCTACAACAGTACAATTTTGGTAGTATAAACTATGAGTCGGGCACACTAGAATGCTAAAACTATGATGTTATATTTTTAGGAAAATTTTAAACACTGATTTAGGACCGGGACATATATGTCCCATCAGTCCTGACCGCTTGGACATATGTGTAATGAGTAATTTTGTAAAAAAAACCAATGATTTTCAAGTTATAAAAATTTAATTATGAATGGTATGGTTTGAAGCAATAAATGTACAATGGGAATTACACATCGTTCACATTATTTTAGTGCGCGATTCCTTCTTTTGTTGTGCACATTTACGCACCGCCGTCATGTTTTTGTTGTTACTGGCAGATGGTCACCAACATTGAGTAAACTTCATGTTGTTTTGGATGGGCGTCCAGTTCCTCTACGGTGTTGACACTGAGCATTGAGCTTTCCGGACGCCATCCAGACTTCTGCAAGCGGTACAATGAAATCAAGAAGTGGGGTTTTTCGAAGTTTGAGCTCGCAGTACTCAATCCATGAGTTGACCACTGCGCTCATCAATAGGCGAAAAAATACTTTTTTTCCACCACTTGCAAGATTTTCGATCTACTTTATAGACATTTGCAATTTGGTCTGCAAGGTCTACACCTCCCATGATTTTGCTGTAGAATTCGATTGCCACAGGGCACTCAAATTCTTCTTTGCTTCCATCTTTCATGGTGCGATTTACTTTTGCGTATTTAGCTTCGTGGCAACTACTTAGCCTCATGATCACATAGGACTGTTGGGACAATGTGTTTCCACTATCCAAGACGAGAGGGTCACATATGTCCCGAAAATAAAAACGGAAGTAAGACTTTGCCACTTACCAGTTTATTAGAGGTATTCCGCTTCGTGAGTAACTTATCTGGCCTTAGATTTATACATCAATCAAAATTTAATCGAAAATAAGCGGTATTTTCCAAAGCAATACTATTTACGTTCGTACAGAATGGAATGAGCTGCTACAACACTTCAAAAATGCGGGAATTGCATTATGTACGGTAGTGCCATCTATGTTCTGTGAGCGAAAAAACCTTCAAAAATATTGGCAGGACTGGTGGGAAAGTCTCTAATTAGACAGAGAACCGTTTCTGTCCCCCCAAAATTTTTTCAAATTTGCTTGGACGTATGTGTCCCGTAAGGCGTGATAGGGCTAAGAGAGATGTTTAGCTATCTAACAAAAGCATCATATCTTCGTGAACTGTGGGAGATTCTTGAGATTTCTTCTTAATGCAAACTTTTTTAAAACTGAATTTTCAGATTTCAATTGATTTCTAAGTCGGTGGACTACACTGCATGGCACATTAAGCAGTTAAGATATATCATCTTGTGTTAGGCCTATTTCTGTACATTCGGGGCTCTCAATCTTAAAAAACCAAATAAATACTTGACATACCAACAATATTTTTAGCCAAAAATTTGAGATTGACTAAGTAATTTTTAAAAATCTTCGAAATTTCAGATTATTTTTAAGAAAATATGTAACAAATTTTTTCTACAAAAAGAGCAATAGATATCGAACTTTCAGTTTTAAATGATAATAATAAATGTTATATTTTTCATAAAAAATCATTTTATTAAATCTGTTAAAAATTTACAGAAGTATGTTTTGAAATATATGTAGTTCCTTTACTTATGGAGGTCTATGCAGGAATAATTCATGAAATGCAAAACAAGTTAACAATTTCGGAAGGAATCCTCCGTTTGAGTTTTCCAAAATATACAATTTTAAAATATTTAAATCCTTATAAAATATTAGTATGGTACATTTACAAGATACTTTTAAAATATACTGAATACTCCAATCCTTTCGATGTGAACTAGTATGGTGTTTTTCGTTTCTCCTCTGCATAAGAGAAATCCATGGAGGGAAGAAATGCTTATTTTAATTTACCTGAAAGCAAATGCACTTTTGGAATTCTTAACTAAGGTAATTCTCCAACTCTGGGTAGATTCCAGACCATTAAGTGATGAATCTCTAAAAATGAGCACCATTACGACAATCAAATCACTTTAGTAAACTATGTGTGCGATTTCGAGACCCTAGAGATTCTTTTAACCAAATTAAACCAATTTGGTTGGAAAACTCAACATGGAAGAATAATTAGTGTCTATCATAGGGTTGAATTATGTTTCTGCGTTCTGAACACTATCATTTAAATGAAAGAGAAGAGTAAGCAATTGTTGAAAAGGAAAATACTATTATTTACTGACATTTCTATTGAATCAGTAGGTAAAGTGCTTTCAAAACGATTATCAGAAGGAGTATTATATCAAGGGAAACAAGTGCTTTGTTTTCTGTTTCTTATACATAGATAAATAGAAATAATATAGTCAGTTAGAGATAAGGTTTAGATTATTTGTCAAAAACAAATATTTCGCTATGTTTCCATTGAATCGCCATTATAATGTAAGGATAGGCGTTCATCACGAATATTACAATTTTAACATAAAATAAATACAACAGAAAGTAATATTAACATATTACACATCCAAATATATGTTATTTACACTATTTAAAGAGTTCATTAAGCACAATTTGTAACAATGTGTTACTTTTGCTGAGCAGAGACCAGCTTAGGAAGGTGTTTTCAAAAATCGACCCACCAGAGTCCCTTTTATCAGCCTTCAGACTTAAAATTTAACAAATATGTTTTTTTTTGTTCAGCTGAGATATGCAAAAAGCCTTTTTTGTTTAATTTGTAATTCAAGTAAAATTAATTCATTAAAAATTTCTTTATCCTTCAATCTGTATTGTTTAATTTTTCAATTCACCCGTGCGAAGAACGGGTATACCAGCTAGTAGTATTATATTTAAGTTCAATAAAGGAAAATATAGAAGAGAAATAAGATGACTATGTAAAAGTTGTTTTGCTGACAATGATTAACAATCCCGACAAAACAAAACAAAAAGTAAAACCTGATGTGTTTTGAGTCCTAAAACAATGAGTAGGAATTTCTTCACTATACTTTTGTTATATAAATAAAATGTTATCATCTGAAATGAACTCTTAAGATTATTAATTCCTTTGATAATCACGTAAATTTATCTTTCTATGATTAATGTCGAGTTAACTCTCTGGACTTCTTTTTTAAATCAAAGAAAATTCCATTTTCTTATTATGTTTTAATCGCTGTGAAATTTTTTTAAGATAAATGTATTCTTATTCTTTAGAAACTCAAAAATTGCAATCGAACGTAAATTTTATGAAATTTTTTAGAAAAAGTTAACAGTCTATATTCTTTTTTTGGGGGAAATTTGCTTTTAAAAAGTTTAAAAAATACATATTACTTCAATAAAGCTTCAAAACAAATTTCTGAGTGCTTTCTTGTGGATTCTCATACCGAAACTCGCTAAACAAAATTTCTTAATTTAAATCCTTATATTTTTCATTTTCAAATTTCAGTATAGCTTATTAGATATGGCTGACCTTTTAAGTATTTCCACATTGAAATTTTGTTTTAAAACTCATAATTACTTTCTGAACGCAGCAGTAATCAAATATTTTATTTATTCAAAAACTCTGATGAATTTGCTCAAATTCCATTATGATTTTTATAGGCAAATTATTTAATGAACTCTTATAATCAAAAATTCTGTCATAATCTCTAAAATCTATTTTTCAGAAGAATTTGATATCCTAGAATATCCCTTACTTGCAAAAAATTTTCAATCTCAAATCTTTGTTAAATTTTTTTAAATTTTTTAAAAATTGAATTTATATTACATTTAAAAAATTGTTCGAAAAGGTCATGCTTGTTACTTTTTATTACAACACGGAGTAAAAATTTTTAAAGTAAATCAAATGTAATGAAAAGATTCTTTATGAAAAAATACTTGCAGTTTTTATTCAATGCAAAATCTGTATGTTTTATGAATCAATGGATATAAACGCATTTTAAAAAGATAATTAGCTAATTTGTATTTATCTCAAGGCACAAAAGTTGACCTTTAACACTAAAAGAAAGTTTTTCTGTTTTTTTTTTTATGAAAAAAATTTTTTAAGCACTCTGAAGTTCATTGAGGCCTCACCAGTCACGAATGACCCTTATGACATCACAGATTAGTCGAGTATTAGTCATCATTGACCCACACGCGGCATACGGTATAATGATGAATAGAATGATTTATTGTTATCTGTGATGAAATCTTTGAAAGGGATACTAATTATTTTAATTTTTTTTTTATTAATGTATGCAATAATTGCTCATCATTCTAGAAATTTTGCAAATTTAAGCCGTTTAACAAGGACTAGAAGTTATCACTACATTTAAACGAAATGCTAGTTAATATATACTACAATTTATTGCTACTGAAAAATTAGTAACTTGATATTTGTTGAAAACAAATTTCTCATACAAAATCATAATATTTATTGTTGTGAAAAAATAATTAGAATGATTATAGAAATGGAAGAATTCAAATTTGAGTATGTTTTGTGATTTTTTAAAATTTAATTTAAATAAAAGAATTGGGATCATTATTTAGCATTTGTTTTCTTTAAAGGCTTATATTAAAATATAAGTGCTAAGAGAGAATTAGAGCATAATTATAATAAAAATGCGCCTATTAAATTTTATAAGAAACCGTTAATTTTTGCTTTTGAGTAAATTCATTACATTTGTACAATTTCGTATATAATCTGTTTTTAATATGTGTTCATTAAAGTTCTCTTAAATTTTACCCTTAAGCAATTAAATTTTAATTTCAGCAGAAGTGTAGCAGAAGAACTAAATAAAGTTATCAAAGAGATATATGCATCAATGCAGTCTATTAGATTTGAGACACTGTCATCAAAAATTCAAAAAGAAATGTCTCTTTTTTGAAAATGGAGGGAGACGTGGTGACTACCTGAAAAGAACATACTCCTATTTAATGACGATAATACCTACTAGTAAAGAATCCGAACGTGCAATTTTTTCCGTAGGACAATGTGGAACAAAAATAAGAAGCCGTTTCAACGATGAAACGCTGGAGGAGTTGTATTTTTATAAGCTTATTTACAGAAATACAAGAAATGAAGAAATTTTTTTTAAAATTTCATTATGCACTATTTTGATTTGTTTTTTTATGATGAATTAATTTTTTTTGTTTCTTTAAAATAATATTAAACCAATTTTTAATTATATTTTCAATTTTATTATGCAATTTCAACTATGCTAATATGTAAGTATTTTTAATAAATAGATCAATCCTAATCCCGGGATTTGGATAATGTAATCCCGAAATCTCGGGATTGATAATGTGACACGGGATTGCAAACCCTAGGTTGTTTTCGCCAAATGTACGAGAGTTGAATCTAAACGCGAAGCTCATCTTTGGACAGAAAACTTTCTTTTTTTATGAAAATTAGTAACATTGCACAACTCATACATTTGTTTATAATATGGTGTATTTAAAATTTTAAAATATTCCACAAATAATTATTTTTTTCTTTTAACACGTAAAGAAATAGCTCATTTAGCATTGCAATATAGTAGAAAAATTGCGAAACGCATTTTATAAAAGAAAAAATGCGTCAACTTGGATATAAACGAGTAATATGATAAAATAAGTGATTTTATCATAATAGAATAGTGAAGCCAGAATATATATATATATATATATATATATATATATAAGGCTTGAATTACTTTTATATCTTAAAAAAAATTCTAAATTCGGTCCTACTCCTTAACAATAACCCAAGACAGCCTTAAAATATACTTTCGATAGAACATAAAATTTGTTACATCTTGATATTGTGATATAAAAGTATACAGAAATGAAATAAATAAAAGATTATTTCTCATTATTGTCAAAGTTTCCATTGGTTAAATTCTGCCAATAGAAAAATTTACATCGCAATATATCGGATGGACTGTAATCTGATTTCATTTATTTTGTTTTGTTCGTGCTATCTAAATAGAAAACGTCTCATGAAAAAAAAATTTAAAAAGTTACATAAAAAAATTATTTAAAACATATTGATTAGTTTTAGTATCTAAAAAGTGCTGACAAAATTAAAATATGATACTTGATTATTTATTGCCGTTAAGCTCGAAAGCAGCTAATGTGTGCAGATTACCTAGCTAATCAGCAGATTAACCGACTTGCTCCGGTAAAGTGAGGAATCAAGAGTTTTCCGCATTTTAACTAAGTAATCTTCACCTCAGCGGTTTTCTTAATGTTAAAGTTCAAAAGTTAGTTTTTCTCTCATTTCTGCTGTATTAGGAATTTTGACTGAAAACGTTGACTCATTGCAGAATAACTTATCCTAAGCATTTAAGGTGGCAGAGACAGAAAATGTATTCGCTGAATTAAATTATAATAAACTTAAATACATCGACAAGTATCTTCTAGAAGCAAATTAAATGTCAAAAGTTCCAATACTACAAAGTATATCTGTACATATGGGTATAGCAATCGCAACCATAATAAAAAGAAATTATGGTTCACTAGATTGCACTGCCGACTAAGATTTTACGCCAGTGATTCCTAAAGTGACCTATATCAAGTCCAGGGTTCTATGACGGCCTGCAAGGGGTCCACATCCGCAAATATATAATTTGGGGGCACCATGAGGCTTAAATAAGAATCTACGGTAGTGACTCTCATTAAAAACCAGATCGTGACTTTAATTTTAACTGAAAATTTAATGAAATGGAAACCAGATTTGACCTGTGTGTTTAACAGATTTATTTACTAAATTTAATGAAGCTGATTTGCAGTTACAAGGTGATAGCATAAATTGTTTTAAACAAGGGACATTATTTCAGCGTTTTTTGCCAGAATTTAGCGAAAGGAACATAATATTGGGCACCGCGAATTTTCCTAATTAGACACAGACAGTCTGCCAGGAAAGTGGTGTTTTAACCTACATTAAACATTTAAATTCCCTTTATTCAGATTTGAAAATTTTTTGAGTGAGAGAATATAAATGTCGCACTGATTAGCAACACGAGGGCTTTTGGCGACGGTCCGCGTAATTTTGAACCATGGTCAAGTGACGCGGACGACACCTGAGCTGGCACCCCCCTTTCCTAACTTCCACACCACTCCAACGGGAGGACGTTTGAGCTCTCGACAGATTTAACGTGCATCGCTCCCCTACACGGCGGGTCTTTAGTGGTACTAGGATAGAATTCATGACATGCTAGCCATGATCCGATACCTAGACCACTCGGCCACCGCACCACCGCAGCCGCTGAAATTATTATTATTATTATTATTTTTGACTATGGTAAGTACCACAGTAGGCAATGAATTCATATGGTAGCATTGAAGAAAAAAGTCATATTGCAAGGATCTGATCAGAATTAGGGTTTGCAATACCAGTATACCGGGATACCGAATACCGGTATTTTGAGCCATTTGTACAGTTTCGAAATACCGGTCTTCACAAGTTTAAATACCTGTTTTTCGGTATTTATTAGAAATTTTTAAAATTGTTTCTTATATGTTCAGGGATCGCTAATATAGAAGAATATTATACGTCTTTGTGTTTATGTTAGAGTGTTAATTATTGCACCATAATTAAAATATATTGTAAATAAAATAATTGTACGCCCATTTCAGAAGGTGAAGATATTAAACGTCTTTATTCTGCCCATTCAGTTGTTCTTACTTTTATTTTTCCTAGCTAGTTCTATAGTTCTAAGGCAACTCATTAAATCCATCATCTGATCTTTTCCATTGCCAGATACAACGGGATAAAACACTATTAATCTGAACTTAAAAATATAGACATATATAAATCATTTCTCTGGCAAAAAGAATTAAATACACTACTCCTAACTAAGTTCTCGTTGAAAGAGGAATAACATATCCAAGCTCATCTGCCTTCCTTCATCCATCAACACCTGTTACTAAAATGGCTCCCTAACGGGCGAAATTAATTAGACTGTGAATACAAAGTTGCATCGTACAATCAAAAGAAGTTATAAAATATCTGAATCAATATCCAAGGCCAAAACTGTCCTATTACAGCTCAGAGCGATACTGCACTTGCACATGATTCGTAGTCTGATATTCGTATCTGAGAAACCAAGGTTGTGAAAAAAATGCGTAATATTTCAATATTTTCTTTAATGGTGGGTTTGTTATTCACATTGTATCATACTTTAGGGTTCAAAATGTTTTTCAGATTCATTATATGTTCAGGAATATATATACTCATAAATAAAAACCCATCAATAGGAATAACTTTAAAGAACATAAAAAAATCAGTTGATAATACTTTGGTTTGTGGTTTCATTATTTATATGATGGCACAATGTAAAAAATTTTCAGTGTTAAGAAGAAAAAAGACTAACCAAATGAAATTTGATCAAGTTTATTGTAAATTTTCTTAAATTGTTTTATCCACAAACCAATCAACATTCAGAAGAATTCGGTACAGTTATTGAAGATGATGATGATACTAATGCCAATAGTGAAAAAGAACTGTCTCTTGAACAAAAATTAGAATTAGCGACAGCTAAAAAAATTTCAACAAACCAAAATACAGTACAGAAATCAGCTGTATCCAAAATCCTCCCACAAGAAATCGATTTATTTGAAGATGAGAGATTTAGAGATAAATACCTGGAAAAAGTATATCGCGCATTGCTAATAGTACCACCAACTAGCGTAGATGCTGAAAGAACGTTTTCGACAGCTAGTAATTTTTGCACACAATTATGTTCCAGGCTTTAACAGTACAATTGATGCATTATGTTTTTTAAGAACACATTTCAAACATTTAATTTTTAAAACATTAAGAACATTTCAATAATTTATAATAGTACCACAGACTGAATAGTGATATTTGCACTTTTTTGTGATTTAAATAAATAATATGTTCCTTTATTTATTTATTTGTGTGTGTGATTCTTTATATACTGCTATAACTTATAAGTTAAAAATTATTTCTTGTGATATTTACGCTCTCTAATAAAACTGGCAAGAAAAACTAAAAGAAAAAAGCACCTGTGTTTTCTTTCTTTTTAAAAAAATTTTAATACCGGTATTAAAACCGGTATCCCGGTATTAAGTTCTAAGAAATACTGAATACCGGTATTGAACTTTTGTTCCGATATTGCAATCCCTAATCGGAATAGTTAGTAACGAAATCTTAAAGTAAACTTTAGAAACGGATGTCAGCAATTTTACTTTAAAAAGACATACATATTTTTTTATCCCAAACTAGAAATTATTCCTAGTGAGAAGAAGTTTCAGCATGGCTGTCAACCTCCAAAATAAAAATAAAAAGAAAGAAAGAATAGAGAGGCTGGGTATTTCTAACCGAGGAGATTTAGAGTTAAACCTGACAAGATTGATGCCAGATGTTAAAAATTTGTGACTGAAACACCAGATTTATCCCTCCTATTATAAATATTTATTTGTTGATCAGTTATTGTATGTCTTAATTAAATTTTAATTTAATTAACATGTGTTTTTCTAATGTTTTAAACACTATACTTTACAACAGTTTGAAATTTAAATCTTTTAAAATAAGTTGCTCTATACCAGCTGTCAAAAAGACATTCAAGTTGATAAATTTGAAAAAATTCTATATTAGAGGTAAGCAGGGATCTACCCAAAACCGAAAAACATGGCAAGGGGTCTATGAGACAAAAAGTTTGGGAACCTCTGCCCTACGCTATTCATCACTGAATCCAACTAGGCAAAGAGCAAAATGGCCATGGGTGTGAAGACAAAGTGACAGTCAAAGTGTCACCAATCTTTAGATTGCGTTAATAAGTTAGAATAATTTTATCATATGATTATCAAATTTATTTCTTTAATTAAACTAATGTTAAACCGTTTGAATCTTTGTATTGTAGTTTTTCAATTGATTGATGATTGATCACTGGCATAGCTAGTCCTGAGTGGGCCCTGTATGAAAATTCCTTGAGAGCCTATTTTGAAGGTCCTTTAACGTTTAACAATTTTTTACTCGCACATGTTGGGCCACCTGTGCAAATGCAAAAAATTCAACACAAATATTGCTTTGATTAACACAAAATTTGGCAGTAAAGTAGCATATATATTTATACATAAAACAAAATCAATAAAAAAAAAAAAAAAAAAAAAAAAAAAAAAAAAAAAAAAAAAAAAAAAAAAAAAAAAAAAAAAAAAAAAAAAAAAAAAAAAAAAAAAAAAAAAAAAAAAAAAAAAAAAAAAAAAAAAAAAAAAAAAAAAAAAAAAAAAAAAAAAAAAAAAAAATCAATAATTATATACAGAAATGAAAACAATATTAAATTTTTGTAAGTTATCAGATAATGTCACACTGGAGACTTAAACAGAATTATGTATGAAGTGAAAATAAACAGCATAAAATGAAAAAAAGGACATTAATAGGGTATGTGATCCCCCCTCATCTGTATGCAAAGTTTACACCTTCTGACCATGCTTTCAATTGGGTGGTCAACCACCGCAGAATTAAGCAATCGCCATTCTTCTTGAAGAGCAATTTCCAGCTCAATAAGAGTAGCTGGAGGTGGGAAACGTGAAGATACAGCACGGCCGAGAGCATCCCAAATATTTTCAATGGGATTAAGGTCGGGCGAATATGCTGGCCACGCCATACGCGCAATCCCTTCACTCTCCAGGTAGTCATCGACGATGTCAGCTCTATGGGGACGTGCGTTATCGTCCATTAAAACAAAAGTAGGGCCAACTGCTGCAGCGTACAATCTCACAATGGGTTCTAGGACTTCATCTCGATACCGGACAGCCGTCCCAGAACCCCATTTAAAGATGTGCAGGTCGGTGCGGTATCCTAATGAAATCCCTGCTCACACCATAATGCTTCCGCTTTGGAATGCGTGGTGTTCGGTGATGTTTTGGGGCTGATTGCGTGTTCCTTGTTTACGCCATATCCTTATACGCTTGTCATCTGGCTCCAAAGCAAATCTGGACTCATCAGTAAACATGACATTATCCCAGTCAGACACAGTCCAATTGCCATATTCCTGGCACCACTTTAATCATGCCCCTCTTGATTGGACGGATAGAGGAACACAAACTCGAGGTACCTGGGCATACAGTCAATTCATATGTAATCTTTGGCGTACAGTAGCTGCAGATATAGCCTTACCAATGGACGCTGAACCCATAGATGTTACACGTGTGGAGGTCGCTCTGCGATTCTGCTTGGCTACAATAGCTATATATCGATCTTCCGCGGGGTTGTAACCCTTGGGCGACCGCCTACGGGCCTTCGGACAACTGTCTGTGTGGTTTGGAATTGTTTCCATAAACGTGAAATTACAGAATGATGAACGCCGAAGAAAAGAGCAACATCTGTGATCGACTGTCCTGCTTCAATGCGCCCCACAGCACGCCAGCGCTCAGAATCTTCCATTCGTTTTCAGGAAGTCATAGAAACACGTATGTCTTGAAAACAAATTGTACGATAGTTTTAAACACCTTCTATCAGCACTTACAAAATCAACTTCTGTAATCCTTCATAAAGCTGGCTTCTTATAAGACTGCCCTTTTTGCATATTTCTTGACATGAAAGCACGATTAGCTGTTACCTAACATATTTGCATACTTCCATCTACCTCTGCAGCGAATTGCCTCATCTTCAATTCTGATTGGCTTCAGGAAATTAGCATTTTCCTCTCCGTGCTTAACTTTTGGAAGTGAGTGTATTTGCTAATGCTGAAAATCCGAATTCCCACATATAAGATGTAGAAAATTGTAACAATATTTTTAAGCTTTTGGGGGGCTTTTTTGGGATAATTGCTTCTAATTTTAATCAAAAACGAATGAATTGACTATTTCGAATGTTTTGAAATTAAATATAAATTATTACAGTCGTAATTAGTTATTCTTCTTCTTTCAAAATTAACTCTTATACAGATGTACGTTATCACAAATGGATTACGAACTAAATCAAAAATTTTGTTACATCTAAATTTGGGAAGTAATGAATAACTATCACCTCTAATGTTGCCAAATGGTCAATAACAATTCTATGAGTGGTTTATGTCTATAAAATTGCCGAATGATTCGCGGTTCCGGACTTTCTTATTTTTTTTCTCAGAGTATAATAAATTATTAAAAAAAAAATTGGTGGCACCCAAAGTGCCACGGCACAGGGGTTGAGAATCCCTGCTCTTGTAGGTAATGTGCAGATTATCTATGTAATTTGAGAAATGAAACAATTCCACGCACTTTAACGGATCACCCTAGTTAATGCGCATAACACAAGGGAGGCGTGATAACTCTACGAGAGGGGGAGTGAGCAAATTGAAAAGTAAAAAACGAAAGATTATTTAAGAGCATTATTAATTTATGCAAAGTAAGCAAATAAAATACATTCTGACATAATAAAAAATAAAATACACATTTACACTGATATAATACACTTATAAATGAATCAGTACTGTGCACAATGTATTTTATAATTAATTTAACAATACTAAGTTAAGAACAAGTTTAATAATTACCTTGACCTCATGGGTTTGTCATTTGAAAATTTATATCCAAAAATCAATATTGATCTTGATAATTTGTGCAGTTTATAATGAATCCCGTAACTGCCGATTAAAAGTTACGCGATTCGCTTCCCAATGCCGCCGTTATCCACTTATACCCGCGTAAGTGATGCATTGGGTGCAGGGAGGGGGAAAAAAGAAATAAATAAGCAAATCCTCTGAAATAAGTAAATCCTTCGCAAACACACTGTCAAAGTCCTTTTATTGCATTCTAAAGCTTTCGGAATGATTTTATGGATAGCAGTGCACAGAAATGATCGGAAAGATGTATAAATACGTCAGGGGCAATTATCGCTTTGGTTGAGAGAGACATTTATATACGGAGGTAGCACTTATAAGGTTAAAGTCGTGTTGTAGGTTTAGCGTTAAAGTATAGTACTATTGAATTCAATACATTGATGTCCCCCCCCCCTCCATTATTGCATGGAGGAGGAGATGAGATGAAAATTGTGGTTGAATATTGGGTCGCAAATAGTGAAAGTTTGAGAAGCACTGGCATAACATAATTTCTACACATTATCTCCGTGTCTCCTATTTAATATAATTAACTATCATTATCAGAATCATATTCTTTACAGAACACTCTGCAGTAACAAGCTTGTTAGTTAAATGTATTGAATAAATGCAATAAAAAATAAATAAATCAACTTCTTCAAGGGTAGAAAATAATCATGTTATTGTCTGAGCACATAACAAGAGTTACATACAAAAATTATGAGTCCAAGGAGAAACTATAATACATATTTTAGTTATATTAATAATTCACAATCTGAATCCGACCTCTACCATTCCCTATGGCATCGATGATTAAAAATGCAGTGTAGCAGGGTATAAATACAGGGTTTATGTTAGCTGTTAGTCATGGTTGATTTAACTGAAAAATACGGCAGTTGGTTATTTTTAACTATATTTTGAGCTATTATAAGTTGCAAAAACTTTTGTAGAACATTAATTTTTAAAATTAAAAAAATATATATAACTTTATCCTATTAATTATTTTCAATAAAATATTTATTTAATGTATTTCATCTAAATATTTGATAAATACATATTTTTGAATAAGTTTCTCCTTAAGAAAATATAATCTCGTTTGTTAAACTATTGAAACTTAAATATTACCCAATCATTTTAGAATGTTAGCAACCATTTTTTCTGAATCATTCATAACAACTATTATTATCATGTTTAACTATTTGAGTAACTCTCGTGATTACATTGAAACAAAAAATTTTAAGTTGTGATTATTTTAAGTATTTCAAGGGGAAAAAAAGATATAAGAATAATTTACCATTCAAATCAATTAGCAAATAACTTTATTTCGACATTGTAGCTACATCAGAAATTTATATACTATTAAATAGTCGCAAATAACAAGAAGATCATAGTATTTCGTTTTCTACTCAATTATTCATAAATATATTTCCTGGAAGAATCTTTTACCAATTAAATTCACCGTTAAGGGCTCTACAAAGAAATATTTTCTGCAGAGAGGGAAAAAAAATAATTACATTCTAATTATGTTTGCTACATTTAAATATTGACTGCATATTTGGATTAGAAAATTCATTTAGTAAACTTAAAAAAAAACTCTCACTCGACACTTTTTTACACGTTTTTAAAATAACACGGTCAGAGAAAAAGCCACTTTTTTTTTGTTCTGCTGATACACTTTAAAATCGATGATTGTTGCGTGAAAAAAGACGAAAAAATCCTCAATTAACTAATAGTGGAATTTCTGAGGACTTTATGTAAGTCGGAAAAATCATTCTTAAACATTGACCCAAACGTAGAACGCTTCTTAAAATCCCTGCGTGGTCTGAAAACTTGCTTAGTGGGTACCAAGAATTATACAAAGAACAACATACGTCAAATGTGTTGAGGTTCAATGTCCTCCCGTTGGTGTGGTGTGGTGTGGTAGTTAGAAGGGAGGGTGCCAAATCAAGTGTTCTCCTCGTCACTTGACCGATGTTCAAAATAATGAACTCCGTCGCCAATAACCCTGCTATTGCTTTTTCATGCAACGTTAATGTTTTACTCCAATTCTCTTACAGAGCCGATCTTAGAAGGTGTGTAGTGTGTGCACCGCACGTAGACGGCCGCACGCCGCATAAAGCAAAATTTTTTACCAATTTCTCAAAATAAAACTTATAATAAGTTGAATAAATATACTGAGTTTCAAATAAATGTTGAAAAATCAAAATAAGTCCCGATTTCCTGATAGCGTGAGTGAGTGAACGAATATTAATGTCGCCCTGTTCAGCTACTCGAGCGCTTTTGGCGATGGACCTCGTCATTTTGAACCTTCCTGATGGTAAAGCATAGTTTAAGAAAAATTGAATGTATTCCATAGTGTGTTGGTGTATTGTTCATTAATGTCTACTCTTCCCACATCCTTCATTTGATTGCAAAATTCGTAGCAATACCGCAATAAAAAAAGGATTTTTGCTTATTAGTAGTACAGGCATATCAATATTTAAGGGGGGCGGATCTAGCAGTGGATCAATATTTAAGGGGGTTCACCCATGTGATGGGTTCAAAAAATCAAAAGAAATCTTTTTTCATAAATTGCTTTCTTAACATGTCTAGAATATGGTGGTAAAGGGATTTTTAAAATTCGAAGTCATTTTTAAGAAGCAAGTGTTAGAAGAGCAGCTGTTCGGAGCCTATTGTTGGAGTGCCTATTGTGTACATTCGGCTTGATACAAGTGACCCTTCTATATGCAAATATACGTTCATACAAGTATAGACAAGTTTGAAAGAAAATATCTATAGTTATCGAATATTTCGTCGAACTTGTTTTAATCTTCGCCACCAGGCATCACCGATTGAGTGTGTTAAGATTTTTATTGTTTTAATCGGATTTGAAACTTTAAACGCGTTTTTCTCGAAACTGTGTTTTTAAAACTATCCTCCATCATATCTCAAGAACGATTGGACCGAATGACTTCAAATTTATAGGGTAGACATATATAGCAGACATATAGGGTAGACATACAGGCTCAGCACATATATACGCACCAAATGGACTACGATCATTCCAAAATTCAAAATATTTATTTTCTTTTACAACAAAAACATAAAAAACCCATGATTTTCGAAACTTTTTGTTCAGAGATCTATCAAAAATTCATTTTTTGATATTTTCAATTGAATATAGTCCATTATGTACATTTAAGTTTATAGATTAAAACGCCGTTAATTTTCTTTTATTTCAGATAAGCTAATCAGCCGGAATCGTGGAGGAAGTAAGCATCCTTTTTTACGAAGCTGGTGTGTTTAGAGCTCTATAACTTATGTTCTATTGGATATTTTTGGCTAAACATAAAATCACATTCTCTTAAAATACATACAAACAAATGATAAAAAAACAACTCAAAGTTCTATCTTTTTACTGGTCGTCAAAAAAACAAAAAAAATTCTATAAAAATGCTTAAAAAACAGGCAGTCACATGGGTGAAACCCCTTAACAAAAGGTGTCTAAAAAAATGGATTTTGCGAAAGTTGCTTTACGAAAATATTTAATATAGTTAATATTACTTAAGACACAGGAGTGTTTAAATTTAATATGCATTTGGGGAAATTAAAAGTTTTTTTTTAATAATAGCCCTGCAATTTAGGGAAACAAAATAGAGGAAAGGGATTTTTTTTGTGTCTATTTGCCTTTTTATTAATGTTTTACTTTTTACTGTTATACATATGGATGAGTTTATAACTTCAACGTTGAGTATTAGTCAAAGTATGAAAAATTCTCTAGAGGGGCGGCACATTAGGTCTTTGCACGCGGGCGGCAAACACCCTAGAATCGGTCCCTCTCATAAAGCACTATAAATACAAACCAACAAAATAAATATGCAGCAGATTTTCTAGTAAAAAATGTCTTTTCCGTAAAATATTTTATATCCAAATGTCGTTACAAGATGAAAATCTTCATTGGAGATTTGAGCATAGCGCATGCTGTACATTTTTTAACTAGGACAAGGTTTTTGATTGCTTTAGCTGTAAGCAAATGCGATAATTTTCAACAAGTTACGAAAAAGAAGGAATGTTAATTCTAGCATTTTTAATTGAAAGTTTTTATGATTTCCCATTGATATAAATGTAAATCTAGATATTTGTGAACTTATACAATTGATTTTTCATTACTTTTTGTCATGATTTCTCAAATTAAAGTTGTTTATTTCATCTAACCGTTTTTAGGATTACGCGAAACGCATTTCCCCGTTCAACTACACGAATTGTATCATTTTAAAGAGGTAGGTGTACATAGAAAACTTTTTTGACAGCTAGCATTCATGATTTTATTTATTTATTTTTATCCCTAGTCACCTACTTTTCAGTCATAAGTCGACGAGAAATTCAATACAATGTAAAATGATAAAAATAAGTCAACAAAGGCACAGTCTCAAGAGCATTTAAAGAAATATAGTTTAAAACAGCAGGGCATATTTTGAGGTGATCCCCAGTTATGGGAACGTCTCAATGGGCAAGACTATGAATCTGCCATTCCCATTCTTTGCAGGTAATCCTACAAAAGGTCTTGACATCATGACGAGTAACAAGTCTGAAACAGGCAATGTATTTATTTATTTTTTGTTTGTAATTTAATAATTATTTACTGGAAGTCATAAACACGTGCAAAATACAAAACTGATTCTTTTGCTGATTCTAAACTATTGAACAGGTATCACATTGAAAAACTAATTTCATTTTTCCGAATAAAATAAATTGTTACGTTTCTGTGAAATTATTCTTTTGAATCAGAAAAAAATATATTAGGAGTTTAACTTAAAAAAAAACCCTACTTTTTTAGACTTAGTTTTCAAATTATTTTTAAAAGGAATAAGCTTTGCAAAAAAAAAAAAAAAAAAAAAAAAAAAAATTCTATTTTATAGAGAATTTTGTGTATGCTTTCTAAAATATTTTTTTGTTCTCTTATCATTTCAATAAAATTCAATATATTTCTATTTTGATGATAAGACAGCAATGTGAAATCTAAATTCTTAAAGAAATATCCGTATCGCCATCTATCGGTAAAATATAATATGAAAGTATTCAAAACAAAAATCATTCATTATGGTCGATAAAATTCAAGCTATAAAACAGGGGTGGGCAGACTTTTTCAGGGTACGGGCTACTTCTAATTTTTTCAGGGAGTTGTAGTCCACCCAGTATCAGCAGCATGCCCAAAAGGGGGGGGGAGACTCCATGGGTCCAGACCCTCCTCCATAGCCCCATTATTTTTTCTCTGATCGATTATAATCCCATGCATATAGTATATAAAATTTAATTAAGTAATTGTTATTTTTTTAAAAATTAATGCTAATTATTTATTTAATAATTTATTTCTTACTGTTCTTTGTTCCTAAAAATCTACAAAATGAAAAAAATAGGTTTGGCTGCGTAATGGATTATGATATGAGAATGGTAAACATTCGACCCTTTACCACCGCGCCCCCTTTGAAAAATTAACAAGTGCGGCCACTGCCATCACCTCCTAGGGAGGTGATGCCACTGCCCAGTGTCGTAGTTGTGGTGAGGTAAGGATAAGGTCAACAATATTTATTATAACTTAATAATTTATACGGGATATGTACTTACCAACGTAAATAAAAGTAAAAGAAGAAAAAAAACCCCACTTTTTTGAAACCGCGTTTAAATAAAAAAAAAAAAAAACGCAAAACACAAACATAATAATTACAGTCACAAATGTAATAATATCTAATGATGCATTTATTATCAAACAATTCAAAATACATTAAAAAATAAAACATTTTTATCTTATGTTAGTTCTCGTAATTATAGTCAGTAGAAGACTTAGTCTGCGTACTGTCAGTCAATCTTGAATATTTCCGTATATAATTACTAACTGCTGATCTTCAGGCGGTCACCCCAAATTGTCTTGATGGTCCTCCGGTCGATCGCGGACGACTTAATACCCACCCCGGCTATAAAACACGTAAACAAGAATTCTGTTTTAAAAAATGCAAACGAAACAAGACTCTGATAAAACGAAAAATTGATATTTAAATTGTTTTGTCTTTAATAAAGTTTGTTTCTAAATGAAAAAAAAAATATTTAATTTTTTTTATTCCATTAAAACAGAAAGGAATGCCAGCATTAATGAATTTGCATATTAGGTATAATTCGGAATTTTCTTTACCTTAATTAATGTTCAAAAAATTGAGGAAAAAAGCTAAAAAAAAAAAGATTTTATTAATAACGAAGAATAAATTTAAAATACATTTAATTTTTTTCGGATAAAATACTTAAAAAATATTCTCATAGGAATAAAAAGTTTGTTTAACCAAATGCTTTGTCATAAATTTCTGTATCTGTAAAATATTAGCAGCTTCTAATTTGTCACGACTTTTCTTAGTGTGGTTTTAGAAAACAATACAAAAATATGTTTCAAGGCATGTATATCAGGGAGGATCAAAAATTTTTTTCCCCAGAGTTTCAAAACCTATCTATATGCGAAAGATGTATTACTGTACATAGATGAAGGGGAAAATAAAATAAAAATTAATTTTTATTTTAAGTACTGACATAAGGGGAATTAAGTTTAGATCTTGAGGTCTTAAATGGTAAAAAGTCAAGGTAATTGTAGTCAAAGTGCAATACCCTTTTTGCACTTTTTAGCATTTATTTCAACGAGAGAACACCTTCTAAATATATAAAAGAAAAAATCAGATCAATTTAATAGCTTCTTTGTATAAAGTTTCTTAAAGAACCTACGGTCGAAATTTTAGTGCGTGACAAAGCGGAAGATGACAAATAGTTTGGATTTGACTGATTCGATGGTGTGAGGGGGAAAGAGCTGGAGCTATTAGATCATAGGTTCCCAACCTTTTGTGACCTGGCACCCACTTTTCTAGTGAATATTTCGATACCACCCCCTCCCTCTAGATAAATAAGAGTGTATATAATACATGGTGTAAACAAGAGTTAAATTTTTAAAAAAATATTTTATTACTAATAGAATATATGTAGGAAAGGAGTGCAAGTTTTCTTTTACTTCTTTTGATTTTTATTGTAAGAGATGGCACCAATAATCGAAACCACGTGAGTTTTAGCTGCGCGATACGATGAGGTCATGTATTTATAAAGGGGGCAGAAGAGAAAAACTGAGAGTTGCACCAAAGCTTGAACGAAGGCAGGTCAGAGGAAATCGGTCTCTCCGTTGTTTTGAGAAAGAGTACGTGTTTTCGGAATTAGTATGGTGCTATCTCGAATTATTTAAAACCCCTTGTAAATAGTAAATGTTTGAGTTGTGTTATTAATAAATTAAGTTATTTTAACTCTGCGTGCTTATTTTAACATTAAAATCGAACCTTCCCCTAGACGCCGTTCCACATATATATTTTAATTAATTTTTTTCTAAAGTCCCAATGTTTTTACTTGCGAATTTGAAATATATTTAAATGCATAATATATTATAATCATAGATAGGATATTGTTGAAATTGAAACGCTCTGCTGAATTTCTTCTTCAATTAAAAGAGTGGAATAAAAGTTTTAGCTTACCTGTTATTAAGACAGGCAGGGATTTTGATGATACGAAGTAATTCATAATAAACTATTGCCTTCAAAATAAATATAAATTGACAGAATCATACGTTATTTTCTGGTTAACATATTTAATTATCTTTCTTGGATGATATACTTAATGAAATGGAGTGGACAAAATATTTTTGCTACTACTCACAAAGACAACACGTGCACTTCAGACATTAAAATGCTCTATATCATTCAATTTAATGTAGTTCTGAATAAAAAAAAAATGTAACCTTTAAGTTTTATATCCACTTCCCGAACTACCGAAAAATGTGAATTTTCGCACATGTGATACATAGAAATGATTTAAATACATACAATCAACATAAGTAAACAGTAATAAAGCTTACTTTTGTTAGTACATAATCAGCGAGTTACTTTTTGGTCATTTTTAAACTACATTTGGTTAATCTGCCCAATCCCCTCTGAGCCATCTCAACGCCTCCCTAGGGTCTTTGTGCTGGGTCTTTTACTACTCCCCTGAAAGTCTCAAACACCCACAAAAGGGAGCGTTATCTCCCACGTTGAGAACCTATGTATTAAATGCTGCACTGTGTGGTTTTTTTGAATGGGGCTACGTGTTGGTAATTTAAACCTTTGCAGACCTAGTACATTTCCCAGGAACTAGTATCACTTTTTAGCGCTACACCATATAGGCGATACCAATTACAGCAAGCAATTTTGACGCCCAGTTTTCTCCACAGAGGAAGACACCTGAGCTCTTGGCGATTCGAACCAATACTAGGATTTAATTTTGCCGAGAGCATCCAAGCCAAACAGACACTCTAGGGATCTTTTACATGCCGCATAATCATACGACATGGCCGCTGTCGATTTTCTGCATCATGAAAATCCACCGACTTGGGCCGAACCCGCAACCTTGGATGCAGAAGCCCAGCGACAAACCAACCACTCCACCCAGCCGGCACTGTGTGATTGTACTATTAACTATTCAGTAATTTAGCAATAATCGTCGTTTTAGGTGATTTATCTTGCAAAAAATTAAGTAAAAAGTCACTAAACCAAAATTAGTCTTCCATTTTTTTCGAAAATTCAACTCGCTGTGAAAATATTGAAGAAAAACAATGATTTTTTAAAATTATTTTTCGCTAAAACTCCATACCACGGAACATATTGTCCGCATTGTTAGGTTCCGATTCAGGGTACAGTGGACTTTCAAACTGGTAAAAATCGATCAAATTTCCGATGTTTCCCTGTTATCTAATTAGCAATGCTAATCACTGCATCTGAACGCGAAAAGAGATTTTCAGTTCTGGTAATTTTTATTGAAGTTATGCTCTTTTCAATTAGTACATGTTTGACCAAGCCTCTTTGTGTGTGTGTGTTGTGTTTAGATCCTATCAACAATATAAACAAGTGATATTAAAAAAAATTAAGTCAATTTCTACTTAGGTCAACAAAGAAAATTTTTATTTTAATTACTTTTTTATTAAATAGTTACAATTAATATAAATATGTATTTACATATGACAGAATCACAATATTAAGTGACAAAATAGAAAAGGATTTTCCTTGCACATTTTCCTTTCTATATATGGGGTTAGACTATTTTTTTATACTCTATTTATTCATTAATTAAATATAATTATGATAGTAAAAAAAAGAAATCTCATTCTCAGAAATTAGAACATCCCACGTGGGATTCGAACCCACGAGCTATGGGTTAGAAGTCCAACACACTAGCCATTGCGCTACAAGAACACATCGACCGCGTTTCCTTTCTATATATGCTGTTGCACAATTATTTTTGTGACTATTCATTTTTTAATTTAATTAATGAATTAATACTTGAAAAAAACTGTATTAACATCAAGTGTCATCCAATTCAAACTTAAAAAAATGTATTTGAACTTGAATGGATGAATAGAAAGTATTTTATCAACGATTGAAAATTTGAAAAATATATACATAGGGAGAGAGTTAACAAAAATAGTAGGAACTGGAAAAAGAGAAAAATATTCATCAATATAAAAAATATGACAAACATAAGGAAAACAATGACCTCAGTTCTAGGTAGGAAAATTTTAGAATTACCTGTGTTTTATATTTATTTTTTTTGGAAATATATATGCGAAATCACAGTACTCTTACAATGGTAACATAACAGTTATACTGTAATGAAGAAGACAAATTTTATTATTTATATTATTTTACATTTAGATTTGTTATATGTAAAGTTCTAGAGAAGTTATCATGATTTTAAATCGCATTTTCAGTCATATTTCAGATGATTGCATCAAAATATCAATTATTCTTTTCCTACTGAAGATTTGTTTATTACTGAAAATCGGGTATATTTACTATGACAACACAAAGAAAACCAGTCTATAACTAGCAAACAATATGGTATTCCTTAATTATAGTAATAATTGCTTTTATTAAATGTGATTACGGGCATATAATTATCAAGAACATAAAATTCTTCATATAAATGAAATTTGAATTTTTGTCGCTTTAATAACTAAAATGTTTCCTGCGAAATACATTTTTTCAAATTGCAGGGAAAATTTGCACAAATATTCTCCATAGATGTATAATTATATGTTAGTGAATGTTTTCTTTTTATTTAAGGGTAGGAAGATTTGTAAAAACAATAAAACATAAAAATTTTAATTATTTTTAAGAAAAAAAACTGAAGATTTCAACATAAATAATTTTTTCAATTTAAAAAAAAAAAGAAATATGAAAAAAACCCTCTAAGTTTTATTTTTATGTATACAATGTACATTATGCGAGAATATTGAGAGTGTAAGCTGAATCTCTGGTTTCGCATGGAGCATTTTGAAATGATTATGTGGTATAATTAAAATCAAAAATTTGGAATAAATCAGAAACCATTGAAGATAATTTCACTAAATTTTGTCCATTGATATCTGTTAACACATTACACATTTCCTGCACAAATTTGAAAAAAATTCATTGTAACTGAAAAAATTGATTTTGAAAGTCCACTTATGTGTTTAATTTTTTTTCCTCCATGGAACGGCGATCTACCCTAATATATATGTCTCAAAGACAGATAATTGTTATGAGAATGTCCTTTTATTTCTGAAACTGCGTCTTTTATTGGGCAAGAAAAAACTACTTTTATTTTATAAAAAAAAAAAAAAAAAGTCTTTAAACTACAATTTTACCTCAACAATTTAAGTTCGCGCCACATTCTTCTTTCAAACACCACAAAATTCGCAATAAAAAGAACAATCATGGAAAAATTGCACTGAATGAAGAAAAGATAAAGCTAGTCTCTTAAAATTGAAATTTTACGAAGTAGGTCATCTTTATAAATATACATGATATTAGAGCTAAAACAAATTTCTTGTAAAAAGCATGTAATTATACCAACACTGATGAAACTAATAATATTGTGCAGAAGAACAAATGGTGCATTATTTGTAACCAAAAGTTCATTTTTAAGTTTTGTAACATATTTTTACATAGAATTTTTAAATGTTTTGCAATAGTGTGATTTATAAAATTTAAACAAAGAGATTATTTTTTAATTGTTTGACTTATTCAACATTTCAAGAATGTCTATATACTAGATAATGTTATCGTATTAGCTATGGCGTAACGAAAAATATTAGGACATCCTTGCAAAGTCAGGTTTTAGGCCCCAGAAAATCCTGGGCCCTTCCCACCGCCACGATGCGGGGGTGTACGTTACGCCACTGCGTGCTAATTCGAAACAGAAAATTGCATCATGAAATTATATATTGAGTCAAAATTATTCACTGCGTAATATTGCAACCATTTCAGACTTTCCATATAAGGTTTTATCTCACAAATGAATTTTTGTAAATGTTAGGAGTGAAAGATATTTCACCGTTACATCTTTTTAAGATATACACTCACTTCCAAAAGTTAAGCACGAAGATGTAAAATGCAAAAAAATCAACAAATACTGCTTTGATTGACACAAAATTTGGCAGTAAAGTAGCATATATATTTATACATAAAACAAATCAATAATTATAAACAGAAATGAAAACAATATTAAATTTTTGTAAGTTATCAGATAATGTCATACTGGAGACTTAAACAGAATTATGTATAAAGTGAAAATAAACAGCATAAAATGAAAAAAAAGGACATTAATAGGGTATGGGATTCCCTCTCATCTGTATGCAAAGCTTACACCTTCTGACCATACTTTCAATTAGGTGGTCAACGACCGCGGAATTAAGCAATCGCCATTCTTCTTGTAGAGCAGTTTCCAGCTCAATAAGAGTGGCTGGAGGTGGGAAACGTGAAGATACAGCACGGCCGAGAGCATCCTCCAAATATTTTCAATCGGATTAATGTCGGGAGAATATGCTGGCCATACCATACGCGCAATCCCTTCACTTTCCAGGTAGTCATCGACGATGTCAGCTCTATGGGGACGTGCGTTATTGTTCATTAAAACAAAAGTAGGGCCAACTGCTGCAGCGTACAATCACACAATGGGTTCTAGGACTTCATCTCGATACCGGACAGCCGTCACAGAACCCCGTTTAAAGATGTGCAGGTCGTTTGCGGTATCCTAATGAAATCCCCACCCACCGTCTTCCGCCTCGGAAAGCGTGATGTTCGGTGATGTTTTGGGACTGATTGCGTGTTCCTTGTTTACGCCATATCCTTATACGCTTGTCATCTGGATCCAGAGCAAATCTTGACTCATCAGTAAACATGACATTGCCCCAGTCAGACACAGTCCAATTGCCCTATTCCCGGAACCACTTTAATCGTGCCTCTCTTCATTGGACGGGTAGAGGAACACAAACCCGAGGTACCCGGGCATACAGTCCATTCATATGTAATCTTCGGCGTACAGTAGCTGCAGATATAGCCTTACCAATGGACGCTGTAACCATAGATGTCACACGTGTGGAGGTCACTCTGCGATTCCACTTGGCTACAATAGCAATATATCGATCTACCGCGGGGGTTGTAATCCTTGGGCGACAGCCTACGGGCCTTCGGACAACTGTCTGTGTGGTTTGGAATTGTTTCCATAAACGTGAAATTACAGAATGATGAACGCCGAAGAAAAGAGCAACATCTGTGATCAACTGTCCTGCTTCAATGTGCCCCACAGCACGCCAGCACTCAGAATCTTCCATTCGTTTTCTGGAAGTCATAGAAACACGTATGTCTTGAAAAAAATATTGTACGAAAGTTTTAAACACCTTCTATCAGCACTTACAAATCAACTTCTGTAACTCTTCATAAAGCTGACTTCTTATAAGACTGCCCTTTTTTCATATTTCTTGACATGAAAGCACGATTGGCTGTTACCTAACGTATTTGCATACTTCCATCTACCTCTGCAGCGAATTGCATCCTCTTCAACTCTGAATGGCTTCCGGAAATTAGCATTTTCCTCTCAGTGCTTAACTTTTGAAAGTGAGTGTACATTTGTTCCTTATTACTCATCGAAGTATATATTAAGCAATTTTAATCATATTTTATGCATAAGTTCCATTTAATTAACCTTTATTTTGAATTACCGTCATGTTAGGTATAGAGAAAAAACGAATTGTAAATTATTATAATTCTTAATTACAATCAAGTATCGATATTGATTGGTTTCCTTAGTGTAAATCGTACTTGGTCAAATTAAAAGAACTCGGGTATAGTTGGGTTAAGCACTCGTTCATTTATAAAAATAATAATAAGTGCACATACGGGGTGAACCAAAATCTTGTCCTCATGATAAAAATTCATTACAAAATAACTGTTTAATATCCTAATGTTATTTTTTTATCATTGGATAGGTAAGTTTTAGTAGTTTTTTTGTGCAGCAGATGACATGAATGCTCCTTCTAGAGCATAGGTTCTCAACGTGCACGATAACGCCCCCTTGTGGGCGTTTGAGGCTTTCAGGGTGGCAGTAAAAGACCCAGAGAAAATTAGGGGGCGTTGAGATGGCACGGAGGGGCTTGGGCAGATTAACCAAAAGAGACTAAAAAAGCACGCTGATTATGTACTAACAAAAGTAAACTTTAATACCGTTTACTTTAAGTTGATTGTATGTATTTAAATCATTTCTATATCACATGTACGAAAATTCACATATTTCGGTAGTTCGGGAAGTGGAGGAAAAACTTAAAGATTACATTTTACATTCAGACCTATATTAAATTGAATATATAGTGCATTTTAATTTCTGTAGTGCACGTATTGTCTTTGTCTGTGAGCAGTAGGCAAAATGTTTCTTCCACTGCATTTTATTACGTATATTATCCAAGTAACATAATTAAATATGTTAACCAGGAATTAAAGTGTGATTCTTTAAAGGCTGAAACTGTCAATTTATATTTATTTTGAAAGCAGAAGTTTATTATGAATTATACTTCGTATCATCAAAACCCCTGCCTGTCTTTATAACAGGCAAGCTAAAAATTTTATTCCACTATTTTAAATGAAGAAATTCAGTATCGTTTCAATTCCAACAATATCCTACCTATGACTAAAATATACAATATTTCACACTTAAGTATATTTGTTACAATAGATATTTCAGAAACGCAAGTAAAAATATTGGGGCTTTAGAAAAAAAAATGAAATTAAAAAATATATTCCTTTACTTATAGGATATTTTTTAAAACTTTTGTTTTCACTATGTATTATGTACACTCTTATTTCTCTAGAGTGGAAGGGGGCGGGGTATCGAAATATTCACTAGAAAAGGAAGCGGTATCGAAATATTCTCCAGAAAAGGAAGCGGTATCGAAATATTTATTAGAAAAGGGGGGGGGGCAGTTCAAAAAAAGTTGGGAACCTATGACATAAACCAATCTTGTGTTATGAGCATACCAATTTTAACCGTACCAATTACTACCAATTTTCCCCTCTTACTACTGTTTGTATTTAAATATAATTTCTATATCACATATACGAAAATTCACATATTTCGGTAGTTCGGGAAGGGGATACAAAAACTTAAAGGCTACATTACATTCAGATCTACAATAAATTGGATGATATAGTGCATTTTAATTTCTGTAGTGCACGTGTTGTCTTTGTGAGCAGAAGGAAAAATGTTTCGTCCACTGCATTTCATTACGTATATTATCCAATAAACATAATTAAATATGTTAACCAGAAATTAACGTATGATTCTTTAAAGGCTTAAACTGTCAATTTATATTTATTTTGAAAGCAATAGTTTATGTGATGATTTACTTCGTATCATCAAAACCCCTGCCCGTCTTTATAACAGTAAGCTAAAACTTTTATTCCACTCTTTTAAATGAAGAAGAAATTCAGTAGCGCGTTTCAATTCCAACAATATATATCCCACCTATGACTAATATATATATATATATACCTATGACTAAAATATACATTTAAATATATTTGTGGCAATAGCAATATTTCAGATTCGCAAGTAAAGAAATTGGGGCTTTAGAAAAAAATTAAGTTAAAAAATATATTCTATTAGTAATAGGATATTTTTTATAACTTAAATCTTGTTTTCCCCATGCATTATGTACCCTCTTATTTCTCTAGATTGGGAGGGGGCGGAATCGAAATATTCATTAAAAAAGGGGGCAGTATCAAAATATTTACTAGAAAAAGGTGCGCCAGCTCAAAAAAGGTTGGGAACCTATGTTCTAGAGTGACGTAGGAGAGCATTTTTAATGAAGACATATTTTGCTGAAATGGTATCGATTCAAAAGAAGTCCCAATATATGCTTTCGTTTCACGAAATGAAATCACCCATTAATATTCAGCGTAAATTTCGATTCAGTTAAGGCAGCAAATTTCCTGGTGGAAAATTAATGAAGTAATGACATGAAATGCTTAAAAAATGAGAGCCTAGTGTGAGTGAAGTGGCTGTCGAATACGTTCGGCAATCGTTTAAGGGGGTAGGTTCACGAAACAGGACCTGTATTTCAGTAATGTTAAAAATAGGTACTTTTAAGGAACATTTATAGATATTTTATTGAATAAAAATCTCCAATTTTTTACTGAATATTCTTTGAACCATAATAGATACTTTAAATAGAAATTTTAAGGATAGAGTGTCTAGTTATTTTTTTAAAAAAAAATATTTTTTTGCACAAATCTGTTTTTTTTTTCACACTTATAAACAGTGAAATTTCATACTATAAATTAAGTCAGAATATTTTTTTGAAAAAATCCCTCAATTAAAGTATGTATTAGAGTGTAATTATTAATTGTGCAAAGTTATAAGCTGTTAAATGCAGTAGTTTTGTAACAAATGTTTCTTATATGGTAAAAATATTAGTTTTGAGAAAAATGGATTTTAGTAATGGATTTAGCAGACTTTGACAGTTGGTAAAACATTTTCAAAAACTTATTAAAAATACTTCTACTACACTTAGAATGATAATTTTTACACCATTAGAAGCGTAGAAATTCATATTTTATTAAAATGGGAAAAGTGAAAAATGTGTTTGGGGGCCGAAATTTATGAACCTACCCTTAAACTAAGTCCTACAAATCAAATACTTCAAATATTGCAAGTAAATTCAAAACATGAATTTTCAAAAATTTATCAATTTTCAATTTTTTATATTTTTTAAAAGTTCAAATATTTCTGTTTGAAATGATATATGATATGAGGAAATACCATAATTAGAAGTGTTTTAATTTATTTCTTTAAATAAAACTACTCTTTAGGCCCGTTTACATGGACGAAAATTGCCGGCAATATACCGGTATGGATCCTCTTTCAAGGCGTTTACATGACGACCCGGCAAAATGCCTGGTAGAAAAGGAGGTTTGATTTTTGTACCCGCAATGGGGCAGGGGATTTGGGGGTTAAATGCGGGAACGTTTTCTAATTTTCCCATGATGCATTGCGCCAGATCTTTATTTATTCAAAGATAGCTGCTGTTGTGGATTGCGAGCGTTGGTGTACGGAAGCAATACACCTCAGAATACTATTTTGAATGCTGTATATTGATAGTTTTATTTTAAATATTTGTTTGATTCAAATGCAGTTCAGTATTTTATTCTTTAAATATTGGTATAGCTAGAATGATTCTTGAAAATTGTATATTGAACTATTTAATATTTTCTCAATGTGTATATTGTTATACGAAAATTTTTTAAGTTTTTGACTTAATTTATTATGTGTTGCTCTCTTTTAATGCTTGCTTACTTCAAGCGTTAATAAATAGCTTGATTAGTAACTTATAAAAAAGTTAGAAAATTTATGATGTTGACTTTCCTTGCCAATGTTTAAATTTTATATAATGAAACCTCTTTTTTTTTTCTTTTCTCAAATTTCAGGATATTTTGTAAAAGTGTTATTTTTTATTAGTGCGTTGAAATTTGTTATAATGTTTAATTATTTAATTTGTGTGTTGTTTTTAAAATTTAATTGTGCTAGAAGCCTAGAAATGCTTGAATTTAAAATTTTATTGCTTCATGAAAATGTTATGAACCCTCTGGTTCATCAAGGGGCAGGATGTTGTGAATTATTTTGACCAGGTGGTCTGAGTCCTGTTTTTTTCCCCACAGAAAATGTTAATTTCCTTCAAGTTATAAAAAACTTCACTCGTATCAAATGTATCAACAAGCTAGTTATTATAAAAGTATTTTAACTGCAATGCAAAATATTTTTTCCCCTAAAAATAAAAGTATTAAGAACCTGATTTTATGAAATAAGAATTATTACTTTGCATGTATGTTTCCAATATTTTAATAAGATGATACATATACTTTAAGACATTAGTTTTTGAGATTAATTTGAAATTATTACAATATAATTCTTATGGATGTACACAATAAAATTGCATTTTTTTGTTATTTTTCCTGATTTTTCTTATTGAGTGTTTCCATATAAGTAAAAAGGTAGTACTATCTTTTTATTAAATAACTCCATAGGGGTGTAATGAAAATTTTTTTTTACTTTGAAAATTGATTGAAATGTGATATAACCAATAAATAGAACTAACTGTTTTATATTCACATTCCCATGAATTTATGAGGATAAGAGCTTAAAAAGAAAATTTCTTTTTTTCTAAAATCTTCAAATTTAGTCCATTTAATTTTTGTTATTAAAGCGAATCATGATTTACTGAACCAAAAGATATCCTTTTATATACATATTGAATTGAATGGGCAAGTACAAAATTATTTTATAAAAGTAGGCTAAATATTACTTTTTTTCTCCTCGAAGGGTTAAATAATCCCTCAATTATGAAACATACTATGAACAAGTTCTTATGAAAATATTGTACATTAAGGAAAATACACACTTTCTTACAAACAAAAGTTAATTTAGCTTTTTAATTAAAGTTGGTTAATATGAAAGTTTTGATTAATAATTAGGAATTCTTCTGAGATTGAAATGAAATAGCTTTTAACATCATTTAAAGGTTTTGGGCATCTGAAATAATCTGACAACAAACAAACATTTGATATGTTTTATAGTCTGACTTTCCTTTATAATAATTACCTTTCAAAAAAGGTTTTGAACTTTTTAAAGAAATGTTTATCTCCGACATTCAGAAAGAAATTTGACTTTTTTGTATAAATTAAGAAACATGTTTAAAGAAATATGCTTTTTAATAAAATTATTTTATAGTAGATTGAATTAAATTGTTTTCACGAAAATTCTTATTAGACAGTAGTTTTATTTAATAATCAAATTCATTTTAATATACATCATTTATTGACACTTAATTTTAACATGACATGAATGCACTATAAGTGAATAAAGCATTTCATGATATGGTCTATAAATGAGACTCTGTGGACTCTACTCTAAGGACCAATCGAGGATCTAACTGCAAATATTCAACGTGCATAATACCTTGTACAATTGGCACATCTCGATTTTTATCTTATTGATAATATCTAATAAATCTCTCGGGAAATCTTATGAATGGCTTTTTCAATTTATTTACAACAAAAAAGTATTAATTTTAAAAATATTTACAAAGAGTATTAAATGTCATCAACCCAAACAAATAAAAGGATACAGTCAAAAAAGAATTAAAGAAAATCATCTAATCAAAGATTAAAAAGCGAAAATAGGTCAAATTATGCAGAATTTCTAAAATTTTCACTTTATATATATCATTAAGTTTCTGACATAAAAACTTGAATTTTTAAACACCTAATGTAATTAATAGTAAAGAAAAATTTTAAAAACATTTGTATCTTAAAAGTTTCTGCGAATTTTATTTACTCTAATCACTATCAAAATTAATTTAATCAAATCAATGCTTTTTTTATATACATTTACAAAAGTAAGATCTGAAAAGGTCTTCCCTTGTTTACAAAGAAATTAATGGCAAAAACTAGTCTTAATACATTACTGATGACAAATTAATTCCCAATGAAATGAGTTTCAGTTGAGCTGAAACTTCTACACCACATAAAAGTTTTAAGACCTAGATGCATTTTAGCTTCTTTATATTCCATATTGGATTGCTTCAGAGCAATCACACACAGCTCATGAAGTAAATAATGAAAAATTGCCCTTTTCTCTTAATTCATGTAACTGAAATTCTACAAGAAAAATTTATTCTACATCTCCACAAAAAATATACATAGTAAAAATACTCACAAAGAAGAAATTTCATAAAATTTTTTATCTTTAAATTTGTTGCTTTTGGGAGGAGGGGAGGTTTTATTCTCCTCAAATTAAAAAAAAATGTATGAATTAATAGTATACAATAATTTTAACTTAGTAAAAAACAGGGAAATAATCTTTAAATTCAAAGGACAAGTAATTGGGTTGTCTTTGGTTGTAGTTCTTGAAAACAAGCCTATTCAAAGTGGTCAGGACATAATAAACAGTGAGGAGATGTTTAAAATCTTTATGCTTCATCATTATTATCCACGTTTATAAAACACTCGCATTTTTACCAGGATATTAAACAAAAGATTTTTTTCCTACAACCATCTTATCTTTACTGTAATCAAGCAACCATATACAATTAAATAGGAAATTTTAGTGGGTATTTTGCAAAAGTGCAAGAGCAAAATAGTCGTAGCAATGATATAAACAAATAAATGTTGGGCTTGTTTGGCGGTAAGTAAACGAAAACATAATCACATGTCCTCTTCATGATAATCGCGCTAAATCTGGTTGTTTCCATGGTTACATTGTATAGTCACGTGAATCTATCAACCAATCACCAGATTCTCATGTAAACGGGCTGAAAAAAAATACCAGTAAAAAGCCGGCTTTTCTCCCCAATTCCAAATTGCCGGCATTTTGCCGGCTTGCATGTAAACGGGCCTTTTGACGCGCATCGAATTAGCTCTGCTTGGAGTTCGGTGTTTCCCCTTGTGTAAGTTTCTGATGAGTACGAATCCATATGATGTTCAAGTGGAAAAATTAGAGTGTATTGGATGCATCCAAAAGTACATGGGTACACGTCTTTTAGATCTTAAAAGCAAAAACAGAGAAAAGAAGTTGTGGTGGAAAAACCCTAGGTGGTTGAAACCGACTCACCGACGTTTTAATATAAAAAATTCAGATATTATAGTATATGGATATTAGAAATAATATCAATTTATTCTCATCTTCTATGTTCAAATGAGAGCCCTCAACATGGATTGTGTCCTACGGGTATAAATTCATGGTGCAAGTTTCAAAAGGCAGGAGCTACATGTAGTGAGAAATGCACTATGATCATACACATATACACAGGGCTTATATACCATAACGAATTAAATGAAGCCAATTTTTAGAGACCTAGGAGATCTTGTGTTGTTAAGAAAATGTTTACATTAAAAAAGACTCAGACCCCAAATGAGTCAGTTAATAACATCATAAGGTAAGTGATTCTAAAATCAACATTTGTAGTATTTGAAATTAAGGGTAAATACGGCTATTGTATCAGTTCAATATGAGTCATGTAGCAAAATTAATGATATTAAAACATATTGAACCAAGTTATAACTGTGTGTCATGCTTCAAACAATTAGATGCACGTAGGATTCGTGTAGTCCTATGAAATCATCTTGAGATCCCCCAAAAAGGGCTCAATTGCTAAAAACAATGAAAAAAAATTAGAATAGTCTTTTTTTTTGTAGTAGCAGAGTGTAAAGAAAATGCTTCATATGCTTCTGGAAAGTAATAAAAAAAGTATAAATGTGCTCAAAAATTAAAAAACTTTTTACTTTAAAGCTTGTTATCTCAAAATGTAATATTTTCTATTTTATGTACCTTTTTCTTAAAAGCTACTTATTATATATTCCTCAAATTTTCAGTGAGCGTAGTTTTAACATGATTGCATATTTTTTAATGGAGGGAATATTAGATATATCTAGCAAACTTTTTTAGATAAGGCTTTAAACTAAATTTTAGGGGGAAAAAATTGGACATTTCTTAAAAAATTCATATAAGTACTGTAATTTTAAATAAAAAGATAAAAACCTTCATTAAAGTTTTATTGATAGTACACATAACCTACTGTAAAAATTTTATCCATGAGAAATAAGTAGTTACTGAGAAAAAGGTACATAAACATACGGAATTTAACATGGGCTCCTATGGAGAGAAGTGCTGGACCCCTTTAAGAATTCTTCAGTGGCCTAGCGGTTAGAGCATCGATCTCCAGATCGGAAGGCCTGGGTTCGATACCTGATGCCACCAAAT